>JACYXH010000470.1:1652500-1737500 GCA_026745465.1 Lota lota | reverse complement strand
ATCTTAACAGGTGGTATCTTTACACATACATAGTGGTTGATTATTATTATCAACCAAACGAGACTGTTTATCAACTGCTGTCTGGGTGTGCAATTCTATTAACCAATCTGGAGGAAGTGTTTGGAGAAAAAAAATCGAAGACTAAAGTTAAAGAAAATACCGGACGGAGGGCTTTATGTTTAGATAAACATGTTATGATATGCGTTCCCCTCCAAAAACGTATCAAACATATTTCATTTTTTGGATATGTTTGTGTTGCTTGATGCAGATAAACTCTGAAATGCATGTATGTTTCCTGATTGGTACGTCTAATGCCCAGCTGTGTTTACTTTGATAAGGACTCTTGGAATTTATACGGAGGAAGTGCCCCCCCCCCCCCCCCCCCCCTTTTAGAGGTGATGGTTGGGGTCAGAAATATGGGGGTCATTAGATTCCCACAGTATTTGTAGTTATTATTAGAGTGCTTTTGCATGAAAAATGATGGAGATGTCTTGCCCTTCCCTCCTCCTCCCCTCCAAGTGTTAGCCACAGGGAAACAGTTATGCTAGCTAAATTCAAAACCTGAGCTTGCTTCAGCCTGCTTTGTGATTTGAAGCAAAACCCATATTATTCTTATTTATTGGCTGTCAAAAACTGTTTCTACTGATGTATGCCATGCTTGCTTATTTGATTAATTGTTTGTACTCGCATGATTCTTGCACTTTTTGGGTTATATCTTCATTGTTGAATGAACTTACTGTGAGTCTCTTTGGAAAAAAACGTCAGCTTAATAAATGTAATGTGATGCTGTCTTGGTGGAGGAGTGGGCCGTGGTTGTGAAGCTTAGCCGCTGAGCCAGGCAGCAGCAGCAGCAGCAGCGTTCCAGCTCTGCTAGCTTGTTGGTGGGAGCCTGAAGTTGCCACGGGCGAGATATTTCAGGCTCTGCAATTCATTTCACTACTTGTCCTCCTCCCATTGGATGACTGTGGTTTGTGGTGGGGCAAGTCCTTTCTGTGCGTGCGTGCGCGTGATTCGAGAGTCGGTTTGAAAGTGGGTATATGTGTATTGCAATACGTGTGTGAGTTCATTGGAATATCGCTCTGTAGGAGTGTGTGTGTGTGTGTGTGTGTGTGTGTGTGTGTGTGTGTGTGTGTGTGTGTGTGTGCGTGTTTGGAAAGCTACTGTGAAATATTTTGGGTGTTGGTGGTTTTCAGACCACAAGACTCCGATGCCACCAAGAACTGTCTGAACAGTTCTGGGACGCTGGTCGGGAGGAAAGCCAAGCAGGCGCCCATACGGGCCGCGTTGGTCCTTACAACCCTGTTATATCCCCATGCGAGGGTTCATAAGCACAAGGCGTTCAAACTGAAAGAAGGGCATAACTGTTTGAAGTTAAATTGCTTTTCAAATGGATCTAACTGAGTTTGTACAGTACAGTGTACCATCAGTACATTGTGGTTTGAAAACCATTCAAAAAGGACTTTTGGTCCGTCATTCGCTATTCAAATAGTTTGGTACATTTCAAGTACGCAAAATAAAAAGACGTAAAACGACAAGGTTTTTGTAAGTACACAGGTAAGATGTGGAGCTTCCATTCATCTCCATGGACACACTTTGGGGTCGCTGCTTCAGGGTCGTTTGCTAACCTTTACTGTTCTGTCTTGTGTTTTCTTTTTTTTTCTTTTTTATTTGTGCAGACGGGAAACCAGCACATCTACCAGCCGGTTGGAAAGCAAGGTAATACAACCTTACAAGTCCCTGAACCCACAACTATATACATACACACAGACACACACACACGTAATCGTATTTAAATTAGTTCAGTTGTACTTGGATAATCGTAAACGAACAGATAATAGTATAATTCTCAATCCTATCCAGTAAACTGTATACTGAAATACTTGTTTACTCCTGTGATAATACATTTAAGCCTTATATTAACACTTTCTGACTGTAAAAGACGAGATTGTCACTGGAAGGATCAGTCGAATACAATCAGGGCTCAAAATAAGAAACATCTTTTTCAGTTCTTAGTTGACTTGCTAATTAAAAGGAAATAAAAACCACCAGTATTCCAGACGGCGGTACTAGACGGTATATTACTGTCTATTTCCTATGTGTGCATCTTCATTACTGGGATACGTATTACTCCATAACTTCATGTTGTTGTTGTTGTTGTTGTTGTTGTTGTTGTTGTTGAAGAGCATGCGGCCCCCCCCAAGAAGCCCCCCCGGCCTGGAGCCCCCGGCCACCTGGGCAGCCTGGCCTGCCTGAACACTGGGGACAGCTACAACGACGGACTCAAGGTACACACACACACACACACACACACACACACACACACACACACACACACACACACACACACACACACACACACACACACACACACACACACACACACACACACACACACACACACACAGGTCCACCATCAGCATACATCCAAGCTCTCACACACTCAACTCACACAAACACACACACACACACACACACACACACGTGTGTGTGTATGGAAACGTACAGATTATTGCAATAGCAGTAACGGGTGTTTCACCAGAGATGCTGCCTTCTCCGAGGTTGACTTGGTTGACTCTTTAAACGCACAATTTCATAAATAACGTTAATATTTTCCTTTATCTTCTTTTCCTTTGGCTTGCTCCCTGCACCCCCCCCCCCTTCCCTTTTTCTTCCCCCTCCTCTCCCCCATGCCCTCTGATTTACTGTTCACCCCAGCCCTGGCGGGTAAGCAGCAGTGTGTGTGTGTGCGTGTGCGCGCGTGTATGTACTCCACTTGAGTCCTAGTTAATTTAGTCATCGCTTATTTTCTAATTCTGTTTTCTTGTGCTCCTCCTCCTCTCATAGCTTATTTGATCACTTAACCACAATCATCCAAACCATTATGGGCCTAATCCTCCTAACATATTCATAATCACCTACTGTGCGGTTCAAAGAGCTGCCAATGAAGCTTGCTAATCGGACCTCCGACTAACACTCACAGATCCTCACAGTGCCTTTTCTGTGTCCACTCTCATTCTGAAGCCAACCGTACTTTGGTTTAAGGTGTCTTCATCATGTGTTGCTTCATATACAGAACTTCATTTACTCCCAGATTAGAGTGCTCTGCTGACTTCCTCCCCATCATATTGACTGTATGAAAGAAAAGTGAGTGTGTAGACTTTAAATACCGGACATTTGGAAGATGTGTGTGTGTGTGTGTGTGTGTGTGGGGGGGGGGGGGGGGATGCTAGTGTAATTCATGGGAGGGAATGCAGCAGGAGGCAATTCATTTATTTTATCTTTTGTTTGTGTTCTGCACGAAAATAATTTATTCCCCGCAATCTGGATTTGTGTATGTGGAATATGAAGACAATTGCGGGCTAACTGTCTACTATATATCTGCCTGGCACAGTGGCACCTCTCTGATCATATCATGTAGATCTAAACCTAAAGGAGGTCTTTATTCACTCTGGTTGAAGGCTTCCTGCCTGTAACTGTTACAACTGCTACAATTATCCCTAATCTCTAGTGTAGCACTCATAATGCAGAGTCAAACTCCATCAATCACTCATTTACATTTTTGTAATTTTTTGGTTTTCATGTCATTGCTTGTCAATTTTAAATAGTCTAGTTTGCATGCGAGTCTTCTATGAGTTTGCTGCCATCTAAAGGTTCAAATATATCAACCCTCGTCTGCTGTAAGAATGTAATCCCGTTGTCTGATCACGTAGCGTGGCCAAAACCTTTCACTGCAGCCATGCCTTTTAATAAATGTATTAATAATTAGTAATTAACATTAATTCTCCCAGTGCCAAATGATCTTGGTACTCTTTGATGTCCTCAAAGCAATGTTAATTATTCGACCCAACGATCAGCGAAGCACTTCTTAATTCTTAACCTTTAGATCACCGCAAATTTCCAACACCGTCTCCCCGTCTGGTCTGCGACCGTTCTAAGCTGTTGTTGTGCCTACGCTTCATCGGTCGACCGTGCTTCATGGCTTCCCCCCCCCCACTGTGTTCTGATCCAGCTGCAGCCCCAGGAGATCAGCCCCCCCCCCACCGCCAACCTGGACCGCTCCAACGACAAGGTGTACGAGAACGTGACGGGCTTGGTCAAAGCTGTGATCGAGATGTCCAGTAAGATCCAGCCGGCGCCTCCAGAGGAATACGTCCCCATGGTGAAGGTGAGACGGAATCCGTCCCCTCCCGTTGATGGTGCTGTTCAAATGTCCGCCTAGCAACGCCCAATGAACAGTGGGTGATGAATTTGTTCATTTGCTGTGGTACTAAACATCTGTATACGTTGATATAAAATAGCTTCCTGTCCAGTGTAGACTTCTGACAATATCGTCTCAGCTGGCATACATTAAATGAGTTCGAAACGTGGTATTTTTGAAAAAAAAAGAAAAGAAAATTGTGTCCCTTAAGTAACCCAGATGTGGTGGAATCTGTCGTAAATGTTCTGTGTTTGTTGTGACTCAGGACGTAGGTCTTGCGTTGAGGACACTGCTGGCTACAGTGGAGGAGACTTACCCTCAACTCCCTGCCTGCACACACAGAGAGGTACAATACACACACACACGCACACACACACACACACAGGAACTCTGAACTGCTACATCTTTTCTTCAGCTCTTTAACGCTCGCCCCCTGGAGGCGGCGACGTGACATTTTCAACCACTTCATTTACAGACTTCACATCAATACCCCATTTGGTCTGTGGTTTTCAATCCAATACAGATCGAGATGGCCCAGAAGCTGTTGAACTCTGACCTGGCCGAACTTATTAGCAAGATGAAGCTAGCCCAGCAGTATGTGATGACCAGGTGGGTACACACACCAGGATCTCAACCAGTAGCGAAGTACTCATGTGTTGCTTCCATGCCTTTGTGTGTCGAAAACATACAATCGAAAAATAGTCCTACTTATACAAATATATGCTGTGAACATAAATGTGTGCTGATATCTGATACTCATCGACTGGTAATGAAAATTCTCTGATTTGTCGCCTTTTTCTTAACTTGTATACCAAATGAATCTGTTTAAATGAGTTTATCTTAAAACTTGATGTAGTGTAGGTGTATTGTTTCTCCCGTAAATATATCCCAAGATTGAGCACCAAACGATCATCATCGTGTTTGGTTGTCTCTTGATCACGCAATATCCTAAATATCGACCAATCACATTCCAACAGCCGCTCAGTAAAGTCTCTCTTCCTGCCCGTCTGTCCCCCAGCCTCCAGCAGGACTACAAGAGGCAGATGCTGACGGCAGCCCACGCCCTCGCGGTCGACGCCAAGAACCTGTTGGACGTGATCGACCAATCACGACTCAAGATGATGGCGCAGGCCCGTCCGCACTAGCAACCGCCCACTCCCCCCCCCCCCCCCCCACACCGCTCGACGCGCCCGTATCTAAAGGACTTTAACAAAGGACTACCTGATGCTCAAAGGATACCATCAACGGAGTACCCTGCCGGCTGTTGTCGTCGACGGAGGTTTCTATAAATGTAAAGGGGGCTCTTCTTCTGTGGTCACGAAGGTTCGCGGCCGGCGAGAGGGAGAACCTAAGAGATTGAACTCGTCTTCGGCCCCGCTCACTGTGACTCTCGCGACTAGGGCGGAACAAGAAGATCTCTGAGCCATAGCGGGACTCCCACATCAGGGAAGGCCGCCTCTCTCGTGTCGGATTCTAACCAATGAATGAAGGAGAAGGACGGCGAATGAACAGGGTCACAGGAAAGACGAGTGGCTATTAAGTGAATGTGGTTCTGAGCCAAAATACACAAGCTCCACACACTTCATAGTCACTCGGCAAACCAGGAAAAACTTTGGAATAAAACATTTTATCATCTGGCACCTCACTTTGGAATCCAATTATTGTGTTTCCAAGACCCAATATTATTGGACTGCAATACCCAGAGTTCTCAGCTTCTTGGGGTCAGAAAAAGCTGTGGGCACTTGGTTGCCGTGACACCAGAAACAACCGATTGCTTGAGGTTTTAACTGATTATGAATTAGTTGTCGGTTTTACACGGCCTGGCCCAGTGTACGATTTACATTGAACCATAACGATGAGCCCCATGCTATATAACGCTATCTGAACTCCCCCCTGGATCGGAAACCCTCATCTTGCGTTTGACATACCTCAACCATGCCTCATCATACTTCAAATGGCGTGTCTGGACGACAAAGTGTGTGCTGTGTCGTCGTCGTTGTTGTTGTCGTCGTTGTCGTTGACGATGGGGACATGACAATGTGGTTTATACAGAAAGGCCAAACATTTGCCCCACACCAACCCCACCACCTAAAACCAACAATCAGCCCCATCCCTCCTGTCTTCCACCCCTTCTTTCCATCCCCCCATCACATTATTTATTGCCTTCCTCTGAACGTGTGTCCCCCCCCCCCTCCCCCCCCCCCCCCCCCCTTCCTCCCGCACACTCTTTATTGGATTCCCTCTCCCCTCGCCGTGTCCCTAAGGTCGTGTTCAATCCCCTCTTGGGAGTCGTGACTCCTCCCAATACCCGCAGACGGGGCGCTCCTCCTTGCACACGAGCCCCCGTCTCCTCCTCCGGTCCTTCCACAGAACGCCGCCGTCGTTGTGTTTTGTGTCGTTCGGATCCCTCCACGGCCCCGGGGATATTCGGTGTCCTCTTCACTTCCACCGGAAAGGACGCGCTCCCCCAGAACACCAGACACCAGAACATGTTGTGATCACGCTCACCAAGTTGAAGCCAATTCACTGTGATCTTCCAAGAGGGATTTTCCGCGTTGTTTTGTTTTCAGTTCCAATCCTGGACTCGGGGGGGGGGGGGGGGGGGAAGAAGAAAATAAAAAAGAATCCATTTACTAATCCGAACCAGGAGGACTGATGCTATGACTAGCCGCCATATCTGTGTGGCTTCTCTTTACAACCAAGGACGGCTACGGGGACGGCTACGGGGACGGCTACGGGGACGGCTACGGGGACGGCTACGGGGACGGCCGGCCGACGCCCAGGTCGGATGGACTACTGAGATCCGTCTGCCGTCCGCTCCGTGGCGAGATGGCCCGGATGGCCCGGAGGGTCCAGGAATTCACCCTCCCGTCTTTGTTTTGGTTTTTTGTGTTTCTTTTCCTCAGCCCGAAAATCTGCGTCCTCCGACCAATGCGAGTGCCTCCCCTACACGGACTTCCCGACTGCCGGGACACACTTGAACCCAGCACCGCCCCACCCCCCCCCCCCACCCCCCACCCCCACCCCCACCCGCAAAGACAATGCACACGACGGCCATCGGAAGAGCTACACTAACTGGAATAGCGGTGCGCTTTTTTCCCCCTGTCCAACGTATTTCTTAACTTGTGTCACTGGACAGCGAACACGAACCCACTCACACACGCAGGATATGAAGACGGGAACCCCCCCCCCCCCCCCCCCCCCCCCCCCCCCCCCCCCCCCCACCCCCACCCGGCCTCCCTACAACTGGAAGCGTGGCTCTGCTTGAGAGACGGCATCCTACTGAAGTCATGGTGAAGCTGTGCAGCACAAACCCCCCCCCCTCCATTGGTTCTCCTCTATGTTGATAAATACCCTTATGGGACACCAGGGGGAGCTCTACCAGCACTGATGTACTGGAGAAGATGCGCTGGTGCTGTAACTCTGCCCTGGTCCTAGTTGCACCACCGTTGTGATTCACTGGTATCCTGTACAGTACTTATACTAGTAAACACTGTTTATTGTTTTGTATTTTATTTTATTTTGCGTCCCGGCCTCTATATTGGAGAGATGGAGGGGGGTAAGATAATAAAAGAATGAAGTGTCCACTGTTTTGTCTATTTTAAGCTTTTATTTGGCAAGTATCAACCAGCATGCAGGTCTCCTTAGTGTCAGGGTCTTTATTCATATATTTTACAAGACTCTTATTAAGATTTTAAGATTTCTGAGCAGAATACTGAAGTGCAATTATAATAAAATATTGCATTATGTAAAAGCAATATGACCAACAGTATAATATATAATACATGTTCACAACACACTTTTTTTTCAAGGACACAACCATTTCCAAAGTACATTTAAAGTAAATAATAAAAATTTAAATAGGTTAACATTCAGTTTTAATAATTATCCACCTATGCTAACTATTGTGTGTGTTGTGCAATAAGTCATCAGGCCTGTAATGAAACAGCAGCTAGTGCTCAATGGGACCTGGCCACTATTTCTCTATTTAATGGTGTCAATCAAAGCAGCATCCAATATAGTTTAATTATAAGGCGGTGGCAAACACCCGTCAACAACAGGACTTTGTGATTAGTGACCTATTGCATAAATGCACCTCAGTAAATGTCTTCTGAAAGTGTTACTGCACGACCAGTCCCAGTAGCACAAGCAGGGACAGAGCCGGCAGGCCCTTGTGTATGGCGATGGTACCGGCCCCGTTTACATTACACAAGTCCGTTTTGCAGCATTCTGCTAGCATGCCGATGCCGTTTGCGTTAAGCCCCGATGTAGATATGATTCCCGTGCAGGTGGAAGCGGTGGCACAATATTTGGAGATGGTCCTGGATATCTCTGGAACAACACCACACTGAGTTGAGGCCATATAGGTATAATATGTATGGATTATATACATACCTCAAATGTATGGAACGTGATTTGTTGGGCATTAAAGTACCCCCTTTTTATAGAACCAAAAAAATAATAGTTTCACGTCTTGAATATTCAATTAGAAATGTATGGGGAGGATTTGAAAATGGTTTTAATAATGCCATGAAGGAAAAATATGTTAAACTTTTCCAATTAGCAGGCCAATTATAGAGATTACTCTATCTCTAATGACTTTTAACACATTATTGACAAAGCATGAGTCATGGTGTACATATGTGGCACATGAATTATGGATATGATGTGATATATGATGTACATTATATATAGATATAATTACCAGAAATGTCTATGATGGTCAAACACCGGTCCTCCGGTTCCGGACACATTTGGTTCTGTTTGCATTGATTGTTGTTCAGGACAGAGTTGCAGGCGAAGCAATTTAAAGACACCACTGGATATATGAGAGGAAAGCAATACTAAGTTACAATGTCAAAACACACACACACACACGCATATATATAATGACACTAAAGATACAAATATAGTCTCAAAGGGTTGAGAACAAACCTTAACCCAGTGGTGAACAGAAAGGTACGGGGTGAAGGAACAGCCATTGAGGCCACATCAAACATGAACTTTACGCGTGAATTTCCCCCAGTGCCGGATTAGTAAAGTTGAATCTTATCAACCTACAGTTAGCCATTACAATTGCTGATTGTTTCCTTGAATCGGTGATAGCAGATGTCTATCTGGCCCTTGTTTGTGGCCTCTTTCACACTGAAAACAGGGAACATCTTCGATACTAAGTCTGCCATGGGGGAAATGACCGGATCAGCTTCTCTGGATTTCTGACCTTAGCCCAAGAGAGGCGAGTATGCAACTAAGACCTAGTGACACGGACATTGTGATCCGCGTAGCGAAACAGAATGTGAAGTCACGCTATCAGGATGGTCTCCAGGCTACATAATTCCACATCTGGCAGGTTTCTGTGTGATTAGTGTCACTGTGGTTTAACATGAGGTGTTTGGTGGCTCTCTGATTGATGCTCTCTGATCATGTTCAAACACCACCAAGTAATGCCTAACATTATTTGAACTTTAATGTTTAATGTTTAATAATGCTCAATGATGCTGTAAGGATTCATTATTTAATGTTATAACCTTTAACCCAGCTTGATTTTACGCAGGGAACTAATAATCCACACTACTTTTAAGTTCTCAAACACAAAACCAATCAAAAGTGTCAAAAGTAGCAAAACAAATGGAGAAATAGGGAGTTCCGAAGGCAGCCATATTAAACCTGTTGGGCCTGTAATCAAATAGAATGGCTATAGTATTAATAGCATGCTCCACCTATGTTCATTTTAGATTTTCTTTGAGTGGATTGTAAGACACATGCATGCATGAATGCATACAGCCAGACAGAAGGACAGACAGACAGACAGATCGTATCTACATTGGGCAGCATTTCACTTGTCGAAACTCACAATGCCTATGATCTCTATTCTCTAGAAAACACTGTAAACATATGCATTAAACACAGTACAGCCATGAAAAACAATGTGGTGTCAAACAAGGCCTACAGTATTGGATATTGTGTAAATAGGTGCAATTCCCAAATTAGGATACAGGCTAGAGAAAAAAAACATCACTATCATCACTATCATCTCTACATCACGTTATTAATATTACTGAGGTGTGTGAATTCCTTAGACATGTTTTTACCTAAGATAAGAGATAAGATAAACTTTATTGATCCCCCGCTGGGGAAATTCACTCAAGAGTCAAAACCACAGGATTAAGACTGATAAATAAAAAGAAAATAAAGTATAATAAAATACAAAGATATACATATACGTAATACATGTAATAACAACAATAGGAATCCATAGATAGGCTACTTTGTGAATATCTTATAAGACCTAAACCCTACCCTATACCTATATCTCTTATGGTCTGCATCTGGTCATCGACTGTAAAGCCAGGGTAAACTCGTTATCGCCTTGGGGAATAAACGACATAATATATTGATAATAACATGAATCCTCAGCGAGTCCTGTGATCTGAGGCCGACATACCTGACGGCAGCAGCAGGGTGAGGAACCCCAGGCCCAGAAGGATCTTCATACTAGAAAGCATCGCATCCAACACCATGCAATGAATGACACAGACTGGTTGCTCTTACAACTGCCTGTCAAACTAGTCTGACTGTTTAGGTGTGTGTGTGTGCATGCGTCTATCCTCCTTTCCTTTTGTTTTCTTGGAAGGTACCCGAGGCTGCCTCCACCCAGCGATCACCTGCCATCGCGTCATGCAAGAAGACGGCATTCCGCGTATGCTTACTCATGGAGGATCTTCCCTGCGAGGAGAACATTCCTTGAGTGTGATGGTTTCCTCGATCCTTTGTAGCAGATTCGCCAGCACCCACTCATCACGTGCAAACTGATTTTGTTGGGTACGCCGCGCTTTGCATGTCATCCAAGCCACTATTCCATCAATTCTCAAATCACCACACAACGAGTCGTCCGGTTGCTATGGCAATAGATTGTGTACATTGACAAACACGCTGAACTTCACATACAATCAACCCATAAAGAGAAGGATCTTTGTTACTTTACTTACACATTGAGATTGATAAAATCATGAATGAAATGCACTGTTCCCCCGGCCACTACTTTATCTACTAGGCTATTGCCTGTGATATAGAGAAATCCTTATTAGACTATTTTAAGGTTGTACAACATTGTTATCTGTTATGGTCATTAATTGACCTTTAATGAACAATCATTCATGTTTCCATGACAGCACCAAAGACAAGTTGGGCAAGATCAGTTTCAGCTCAACTCTGTGCCAAGAGATGTCACTCAGATTTAAATATATGGTGAGGGACATCACTGTGCACCAATCAAAACAAGCCAATCAGAAACCACCGTCTCAGTAGGCCGAGTTTCGCAGATGGTGGTGCACCACTGGTTTGATTTTAGTGTTTGTGTTTTCAAGTGATCTTTAAAACAGTTTAGGTCTGGACAAGACTGAGCTGCTAATCTTAAGCGTACTCTCAATTTGGACAAGACTTAGCTGCTCTTCCTTCAAGGGAAGGCATCTCCCAACCACGACCTCTCCATCACTATTGACAACTCTGTGGTGTCTGCGACTCAGACGGCAAGGAACCTGGATGTGACACTGCATGACCAGCTGTCCATCGTCGTGACAACCTGCTACTGCGGATTCATGCTGTACAACATAACAAACCACACACCCCAGACTGTCCACTATGCTCTGTGACTGACGGCTTGCTACTCCCTCGCTACTAAGGGGGCCTCAGCTTCTGCTCAGCAAAATCTCGATTGTTTGCAGTCCTGGCTCAACAATGGTGGAATGATGTCCCCGCTGACATCAGGGCAGCAGAAACCCTACACATCTTCCATCGCAGACTGAAAACTCATCTGTTCAGACTGCATCTGGCCCATCTCTTGTTTCTATAATGTAGCACGTGAAGCAGTTTGCTCATTTGATTATATTATGTAGTTGCATGATTCATGCACTTTTTGGGTTGTATCTTCATGGTTGAATTAACGTATTGTAGGTCATTTTGGACAAAAGTGTCATTAATGTAATGTAGAAAAAGGTTAAAAATATATAATTAAGTATGCAAAAAAACAAGTTTGATAAGCATATTATGTTAAACTCCTGGTCTTTCTCCATAAGATACATTTTTATTTACATGGCTGATAGTTGAAGAGGCAACGTTTCTGGTTAGTTAAGTCATTTCATTTAACTTTATTTGAACTATATAGTAATTAAAAATAGCTTTACATTGTATGGCCAATTGCTATTTATATTAACTCACTATAAAATATAATTAAAGGGACATTTTAATTATTAGATTGCTGTCGCATGCCATTGCAGAGAAAGCGAAAAAGATACCACAGCAATGGTGGTCAACAAAAAAAAAGCAAATGCTAAATCATCAGAACAATTGAAGCATTTTCATGACATGAAGAATGTCATACATTTATGGCCTGTGAAGCCCTTTGAGAATGTAGCTGTAATTAAGGTCTTTACAAATACAATTGAATTGAATTATAACCGAAAGAAAGATGAATAATGAAAAGCATGCGGTTCAACAGCATGTATTGTTATCCTGGTGTTGGGATGTGAGCTCGTGTACGCTGTGTGCGTCATGTTTGCCTTACAGAAAGTGTTCATTGTCACGGAAGGAGCACAAGCATGTTGAGACTCAGTCAGACCACCAAGGTGCAATGTAAATATTCTTCACCGCATTAGCTCATGCCAGTTGAAGCTACGTTTTAAAGTTGTTAGAAATGTTTTATTTGGATATGGATTTTAATTAGATTGTGTCACAGAATGGTTTCACTATACAATGTTTCTAATGTCACAATTTTTAACATATTTAAAGGAATTGACTTATTCCTAAACCGGACCAATGGACGCTTTGAACTGTGTGGTCTATATGCTGCTAACGTGATATAGCATTAGCGCCATATCATTTCTTTGTCATCACAGCAGTTGACAGTCTTTTGACTGAGTGGCAGCTTTCCATATCCTGTCATAATAGATCAACATGCATATTGGAACATGAGTTATGATAACAATATTTTACATGAGGACAATAACCCCCTGGAGTGATTGACAATCAACAGCAGAACGCAAGTAAAGATAATAAAGACACACTTTTAGCATGGCTGTACAGTGGTCATTTGTGTGGGAGCTAAGACCATCATATACATAGCATGTCTACTATGGAGCATCAAAAGAATAAAGATGTAAAATCTATTTTCATGTGTTCTGCTTTTATGGACAGGAGAGTGAAGAGAGACAGAAAAGTGGGTTGAAGAGAGGGAATGACAACATTTAGCATGTTGGGAATCGAACCTGGGACGCTACATGGTTAAAGAGTTAATGAATTGAATAAAGTCATCTTGGGTGAACGTGTTCTCCTGCTTCTATAGACTTGTCTATAGACTTGTCTTTATCTTGAGTGATAAAGGGAAAAATTTACGACCTCTGCGTCATCCAACTCACACCATGACACCTAGAAACAGTGTGACCTGTGGAACCGGTCCTATCTCCTCATTGCTTCTTTAATGGGGAACCGCCACCACTTCATACGTGTGTTTTGATCAACACTGAAAAGTTGGACCATTGGCATCATTGTTCAGAGATTTCTGTTCTCCATTGGTCCGATTCAGAAAAATGATGGCAATGGTCAAGCTTTTTCACAGAAACAGAGTTGATGTAACTGACAACGATTTTTTCCCTCATTTGAAGCTGTAACTACTCTCTTATATGGGAAAATATCTTAGCGTGACGGTGCCCCTTTAAGTCGGCTCCTCTAAGGGGAGTTCTGCTCCATATATACACTCGAGACGTATTTTTTTCTGTTTGTTTATCAAGGAGTGAATGCATGTCCCAGCCTTAATGTGTCGGTATTACATGGATCCATTTTGTGCTTCAGTGTTTCTCCTGGGCTGCTCCTCCTCACTGGGTCTTTGCTTTCTTGCTTTGAGACCCAGCCTCTCGAACTCTGGCCTTGTTGGCATAGTGTCTGAGGAAGATACACACACACACACATACACACACACACACACGAACGCACAGTGTTTCAATAACACAGAGTTACTAAATCAAATAAAAACAGTGAAATCACTTTCACAAAACCACAAAAGCACATTAAGTAGGCTACACTTTCCAACGTGTTTGACAGAAAACATAAATGAAATTAAACATTTTATATTTTGAGTCATATTACGGTTTGTTAATGAAAAAAAGGGAAAGTAAAATTAAATTAAAAACGAAAGTCAAAATAAAACAGAATCTTTAAGAGCTATCATTCGAGTGGCATTTGTTAAAAATGCCATTTTCTTTTCAGGATTGTTAATGTTTCCAAATATGTACAGCCCATCTGGAGAGGAGGCCGTTACCTGCGCTGATAGAGGTAGAGGAAGAAGAAGAGTTCGTCTCTGAAGCAGGACAGTTGGTGGGACAGAGACAAGCGGCCCGAGGAGGAGAGGAAGGAGATGGAGGAGCAAAGGTCCCAGAGCAAGGTATTCATCCCCTGGTGGGTGGGAGGAGAACAATCAAGACAGGTGGAGAGGGAGGGCGCTACGTCCAGGAAGGGTGGTGGCACTGCACTCTAAAGGCCGGTTCAGACCAAAGAGACGGGACTTAAAACTGCAGTTTTAGAGGAAGCTGGTATGTGAGCGGAACAGCTTCATGAGACTCAGTACTTACTCTGTACATTAACACCGTGCCAAGCAGGTGGTCCACAGTCCTCAACTGAGAAAGAGAGAGAGAGAGAGAGAGAGAGAGAGAGAGAGAGAGAGAGAGAGAGAGAGAGAGACAGACAGACAGACAGACAGACAGACAGACAGACAGACAGACAGACAGACAGACAGACAGACAGACATACAGAGACAGACAGACAGACAGACATACAGAGACAGACAGACAGAGAGACAGACAAACCAAAAGGGCCCCCAAGGTGAATAAGGCCCATTAGGACGAGTATACATGAAAGGATTGTTTGTCTTTATTGACTATTACTGATGGTGAGGCTAGACATACCTTGTGATTGATGAAGAGCTGTGGGACCATTGACAGGAAGCCAAATGCATAAACTCCTGTTAACACAAAGCCATCTTAGATTTAGATGAAATAACTTATACTTCATGAGAGTCTTTAGCCCTATTTACACTGAACAAATTTTAGAAACTGCCTTGGATCTGCCATATTTGTTCTGCAGTGTCTGATGGTTAATAATGTTCAAGCATACTTGTAAAGATAATTTGTTCAATATCCTCAAGTTTCAGATGTGTGCATTTCAAACTACTCTAGCTGTCAGACAAAGTGGGAGATAAAGGCCTTCCATTTGTTTACGTTCTGTAAATGTAAGTAAATTACTGCCGTACCCTTTATGAATAGGTCACACAAAACACAAACATAGGTAGGTAATTTCAATTATTATTATAACTAATAAGCTAATTGGGCTTAAGCTTCTTAAGTAAAAATAATGACATACGTTTAAGCAGTCAAAAGCTACTCAATCTTTTATTTAGGTTTAGGTTTATTTAGATGACTACTCGGCATGTCTGCAGTTTATTGAGACAGGATTCAATTTCACTTACCAGTCAACAGACTGTTGATCAACCAGGAGTAGTAGCTGTTGACAAAAGACACTGTTTTTTTAAATAACGAATTTCTTTGGATCAATTCTACAATAAAAAAAATGTTGGCCAGCCTGTACCTCTCTCTTTGTTTACAAGAATCTAATTGTTGACACTCCCTTAACCTCTCCCACGCATGCCACCTTGCCAACCGAGCTATAATAGTTAGCATCTCACAGTTGCACAGCCAGTTAGAGTGGCAGAATACTGTTATTTAGTTTTTGTTTTATTCTGAAAGTATCCCGCCTAATAACTGAGAGGGGCTCAAGCTTATACATTACACGAGCAAACCCCTGTGGCTAATCCCTTGTGGATTTAAAACATTTCAATGTGGCCTGAACCTGAAAACATATGTGAAAAGAATTTATTTTCCAAAATGTTGATCCAGTAACTGGAAAGGCTGAAAAACTAAGTATTTCATTTATTTCCATATGACCATTTGCGAAAGCCTGTGTTCCACTGGAGATGGCGCTGTCGCTCTGGTGTGACATCACCCATAGAAATGACAGTGTTCTTTAGTGATGTAAGTCAATCCATCTCGTAGGCCAGTGTTACTGAACACTTGTAGAGAGATGTGTGTTTCTAACCTCTTGTAGCGCAGGTAGACCAGAGAGAACACAACCCCGCCGACACACAAAGGGTAGACCAAATAAGACAGGTATCTGGAGGCCTACGGGGGGAAAGACACGTTAAACAAGTAAGATGGCTTGAAAGCCTTTAATAATGACCGGCCAGTAAAGCATACCAGTAAATGAGCATGTTGTGACTCTGTTTGTGTGAGAGTGTGTGTGTGTGTGTGTGAGAGAGAGAGAGTGTGTGTGTTTGTGTGTGAGTGTGAGAGAGAGAGAGAGAGAGAGAGAGAGAGAGAGAGAGAGAGTGTGTGTGTGTGTGTGTGTGTGTGTGTGTGTGTGTGTGTGTGTGTGTGTGTGTGTGTGTGTGTGTGTGTGTGTGTGTGTGTGTGTGTGTGTGTGTGTGTGTGTGTGTGTGTGTGTGTGTGTGTGTGTGTGTGTGTGTGCGAACACAAACCAACACAACAGTAATGTTGGAAAGCATTCCATGAACCAAAGTGGAAAATAAAAAGGAGGAGATGACAGGAAACAGATACTGAGGGTGTGTGTCTTCTTTTACGTCATGCAATCTATCTTTTATGGTCTTAAGATTTCAATCTTGTCCTGTTACAATGTGACATCATGTAATAACGTATACAAATGCAGACTTTTTACAGAAGCATATACCTGTGAATCGTACTCCGCTGTCTTCCTCTCTGCTTCATCCAGTTTACTAACCTGCACACAGCATCGGGGGAATGCCACCAATATTGGAAGTATTTATTCAACAGGTGAAAGATTCAGTGTAAAAAACGGTATGACTGAACAGCGCCACCCTCTGTTCCATCTACAAACATATATATTTATTTTTTATGTTGGGAGGAATGCCTTGTACATGCACACCCTGATCAAAGGGAGGCGCAAACTCTTTTTTTTTTACATTCTAAATATTTTAATGAAAGCTATTTAAATTGGAGATGACTTTGGCTTGTGTTTGTTTATTGTATGCTATGTGGGATACATGAGGTGTACTCACATGCATGATGGGCCTGTAGCTCTTCAGATGCACATGGATCTTGAATACTTTAAAGACCTTCCATACCTGGGAGGGTAAAGAACGATAAATTATGAAAGAAGCATAATCATAAACGTCAGTCATTTGGCTTGATCTGTACAGACATTTATAATATAAAATGTATATTTTCTGTTTTACCTCTGCCACCCAAAAAACACCCCAGTAAACATTTAAATTGAATGGATTTGCCGTTTCCATTGTAGTAGACAGATTGTATTTCTTGATCAAACAGTACTGTACTTAAAAGGAATTCATCATTGTGCGTCCAGAAGTGGAGTTCGCTGGGTTACAATTTGCTTTCAATTGTCTTACAGAGTAATGGTAATAGGCTAGCTAGGCTATAGCCTAGCTCCCGCTAATGCTCGTCTAGCATTCGACAATTGGAACAGCGGGTACAATGGAGCTCCAGGAAAATATCTGGAGATTTAGCGATAGACGGAGGTAACGCAGCTGATGACTTCTATACAAGCTACCTCTACGCAGGCTCCCAGCCCCACAGGAAGCAGCACCAGCAGACTGGTGTCCTCCAGCAGATGGAGGAAGACCAGCAGGGTGCCCAGACAACGCCACACGACTAGGGAGAACATGTTGTGAAAATAAGAGCAGATCCTGGTGCAAGTGTTGCACCTGTCTTCATTTTGTAAAAGCACTGTGGAAAACTACAAAACTACTATCTTTAAACTGTGCACCAAAGGAAATGTACTCGATATGCTGATATAAACCATATTGTTGACCAACTGTTTTTAGAGAGATGATTTGGACATACTATTCATTGTCAACCCTTTACTTAAATATATATGGGCATTGAATATCCTGTACTCAAGCATCACAATTCTAATTCAACTTTATACTAAGACACAAAGCAGCCTTAATCAAAATGAGGCCATGAAGCAACCACTGATGCCCAAAATATCTCCTTTCCCGCTCTTTGGAATATGGGCTTCATTAGAGAGGCCACTATGTAGCTCACATGCCAAAGAGGCCTCATCTTGTATAAATAAACCAAACACTTAAATCAAACCACAAGTTACAACAGGTTACCCAAGCGCCTGCCATTTTAAAACATTGTAATAGCATTTGGAAGCATTTTAACGGCTTTGCAGATTGAGTTCAGTCCTTTAAAAGACTAGGACTGTCATGATTGCCACGACAGAGGACATTCTCAATATATATTATGCACATATACTAGATATATAACTTTGAGTGAACATTGTTTGAACAAATAATTTATTGTTTCTTACCTAACCTCCTTGACATGCCCACCATGGTCTTTTTTTTTCTCCAAGATGTGATGTCATTTTTAAGAGCCAGGAATTCACAGATGAGCTGTAACATATTAAACACATCTATGAACGTATGGTAAAGTACACTGTTCAAAAATAGTGCAATAATATATTATTATTATTATTAAGAAAACCAGCATTGCCACAGTTTCTCTTTTTTCTTTTTCTCTAGAGATTCGTTTCTTTTTTGTGTAAGTTGATTTTGATAGGCTGTTGAAAAGAAAAATCTCAGTTTCATCGCTGTGGGGATATTCTTTTTTCATGCAGATTATCTGTCATCACAAATGCGGCAGACTGTGGAATTGTTTACACTAGAGAGCAGCTGTTGAACAGCAAAAGATATGAGATCCCAAATGAGCACATTTATCTCTATATTCCCATTTAAATTCTGTTTCTTACTGCTTGGCACTGACATTTCCTGTGGGATGAATAAAGTTACTATTAGTAACTAGTATCTATCTGTCTGATCGAATATTATGACAACACACAACACCCCTCCATCATCAGCACAGACAGATATGGTGTGCAGTGTTGTGTGATCTTACATGCAGAGCTGTGACTAGGGCAGTCAGTATCAGCAGGTAGAGGTTGGAGCCACGCAGTGTCTCTTTGATCTCATCGATGTTCTCCTCTGTGAAACCTGCGACATTAACAGAGAACACATTGGACACATTTGTCTCTGATGTATTTCGCTGCATAGAAGCTGCTACATCGCTTGACCAGAATCACTTCATCAAGTCATGATTCATGTGTGTCTCGGTCAGCCGAGACACACAATGCAATGTATGTAATGGCTCGTTAAGCATTTGAAAGCGATATGATACGTGTTTTTGTTAACATACTTACTTAACTCTAACTGATCATCGTAATGGACTACATTTAAATATTAGCTTAAAGCTGTGGCTCATCCCACTTTGTTATGGATTATATTATGTTTTGATTGAGTCTCATGGTTCTCAAGCATTCGTTTGACTACCGGCCAATATATATTGAATAGGCCTATCTAAGAATGAATAGGAAAACTGCATCTCACTCAATAATTCAAGAAAGTTCTGATATCACGTGAAAAAGAGGATGGATTTGGATGGCTGACTGACCAAACTGCCGTAGTGAGTGGACCAGGTCCTGCAGGTGGATCCAGAACCTGAAGCTCTGGAGAGAAGTTCCCTGGTAGGACACGGTCAGGGGCAGGTGTCGCGTGCTGCTGCTGACCTTCTGCATACACATCAGAGGATGGATGGATAGGCGGACCTTTATCCATGGGTGGTTGGGAATTTACGGGGAAATCACTTTTTTTTTGTAACTACTCGATAGAATGCTTTGATTGTTCTCAGCTTCACTTGCTATGTCGCTTTGGATAAAAGTGTCTGCTAAATGACTATATGTAAATGCAAATAGGCAGATATTGTTTATATTCTCAGGTCTTGTTGGGACTTTTGCTGTTCACAACTGACCGTCAAGAGAACAGTACTGCCACTGCAATAGCATTTGAAGCAAAAATGCAACGTTATTCTGCACTTAAACCCATTGCACTTGACTACTTGTGAGTTTTCATGGGAGTGAGTGGATATTGTGTGTTTTGATGTTATGTTTTGAATGTGAGCTACATCTACAAAGATTTTCTGTCACACTGTTGAGAGGTGATCACATTAATCTGAATCTGAAAGAGACTACAGCCTACCAGCAGGTCTCTGGCTCTGACGCTGAGCTGATCCACCAGAAGCAACGGAAGGTAGGTCATCTTTCTCCCGTCCGGAAAGCTGAAGAACAAGATAAACAGATATTATATCATATCAGCCACTTAAAGACAGTGCCCGTTAATCTAAAGCCTTTAAACAAAACTAAAATATGTTCTTTCAGCAATTTGTGTTCGCCCCAATTTGTTTTGAATAATTTATGATTTTATTGATTCTCATGGTTCTCATGCACGGCCAGTAGTAAAATGAATGCATAAGAACCGTGCATTGCAACTCTTAACAAAATAATTGCTTGTATTCTGAGCCCTTTTACAAACAGACAAATGGGGTAGTGTGAGTGATAGGATCATTGTAATCAAATAAATTCATCATTCAACAAGGGTTGGTGTTAACAGGATTCTTTCGAGTCCTTGGCTTTTGGAGACTCACACACGCATGTGGCGTCTCAGGTCACTAGGAAGTCCCGCTTTGTTGAAGGGGAAGTCTGTGGACAACACCGTGATTGACAGGTGTGGTTTCCAATGGGAAACAAGAGCCTCTGATCTGTAAGACCCCTCCTTAAAGGAAACAAACACAAAAAAATAGGGACAGACACAAACTGTAGGACTCATGTGTAAGACAGCAAGGTTGGATATGTAAAACTATAATGTTGCTGGATCTAACAGTTGACACTAATTGTGAACAATATATCATATTTTTACCATGTTTTGTGTACAGTATCATAACGTGTCTGCTACTATGCTAAAGATGTTACCTGACGCGTGGTGTCTCTCTGTGCGCCTGCGTGTCTCGGTGTTATGTAGGTGGTGAGGGAGGCTGCATTGTGCACCTCTCTGTTGTCATCTAAGGGGGAAACACCAGCCTTGTGGATATACACTACTGCATGGAGACTCCCGTTAGCACGAGTCTCCTCTGGTAGAGAGACGTTCACCTGTCTGGAGAGAGAGAGAGCGATGGGAGAGAGTGGAAGAAAAATCCTATGAGACAACTATATTTTCAAGGATTTGGGGTATCATAATATCATGATAATAACAATGAAGTGATAAAATTTGAATTTCTGGTTTCATTAGAATCTTCTAGAGCAAAATAAATTATTGGTAACTCTATTGAACTAAAAAACAAACATTTCTCCAACTTCTGTTATATGCAGAAAATTGTTAATGCCAAGAAAACGAAATATTGTTTACATAAATGACAAAATTGACAATTCAGTGTTCTTTTTTTGAATCAACAGATGTTTTTATTTGAATGGAGAAACTTCTTTAACCTACTTTTCAAATGTGGAGTGTGGGTGGAAGGGATCCACTCTGAGGATGAGGCTGAGCTGGCTGTCCTCTGGGACCAGACAGGTGAACACGCTCAGCTAGTAAAGCAAAGCAGCACATGAATAACTGTCTCCAGAATTCAGGTTTCTGGAACAGACCCCTGGGGGCCTGGGTTTGATTCCTGGGTAATGTTTTATGAACAGTGTTTTGCAATAAAGAAATTAGCTTGCAAAATTAATCATTTTTCCTAACTTGAAAAACGAGGTTTATAAATACTGATCTATTTCAATGTTACACGTGACATGTTCAAGCTATCATAGACCTAAATTACTATTTAGGTTTATGATAGGCATAACTTTATAATTGTCCCAAATGTTTTTCGTTAAAAAAACCGTTAATCTGATCTTAGCTTTATCATCACGCTGTGTGTTCTCGATGAATGTAACACTTTCTCAAACAGCAAGCTCAAAACGTCGGCTTAATTTGTTTTACTTATTAAAGAAGTTAAAAAAAATTCGAGCGAGAGCGCGCGCGCGAGAGAGAGAGAGAGAGAGAGAGAGAGAGAGAGAGAGAGAGAGAGAGAGAGAGAGAGAGAGAGAGAGAGAGAGAGAGAATATATTATAAACTACTGAAGAAACACGTTGTAATGAACCTGTAGTTTTGGTCGATCTGCCAGATAAGAGGTAATACATTGTTCTCCTCTTCCCCTGTCGCAAGGTTTCGTATTCAGGAAGCCGTACAGCACCCAGGCGGTATGACACATGTAGACCACAAACACCCCGAGAAAGATCCTTGTGAAAGACATCCTTTTACTTCCACTGTCTCCAGGTTTGGAATAACACGAGGGAAACATTGTTTTAAACCAGCTTAATATAAGCAAATCTCAATAGATTAAAAAAGAAGAATGAAATGTAAATAAAACACCAGAAGAAACGCGTTTTAAAAGTAGAGATTCAAAAATAAAAGTCAACATAAAGGTTAACATTTAGCCCCGTGATTCTTCCTGCACCGCCAGCATCCTTCCGGTCGCAGGCGTCACGGCTCAGCATCACCAGGAAGCTAGGATCCTGCATCAGCATCAGCAGCATGGTCCAACCATAGGGTCCAACTGTCACAGACAGCATACCGTGGCTATTTAAACATACAAAAAGGCAGAGGACAAAATAAAAATATCAATATTAAGAATCGATGTATTTAACAATGGTATTTTTTCATTAATTCATTTACTTTATTTATTTATGTATTTAATTACATTTGTAAGTTAATAGTAGACCTACCACTTGAACGTTTACGTCATACAATAACAAAGGCATGGTTGCACCGCGGTGCATTCTGGGTCTTGTGCTCTGCTGCCGCAACTGTCCAACCTATCGGACTTTACGTGAAACTTAAACGTTCATCTATTTCCGATTAAATGATTATACAGCTGGAGTCAACATGCATGCATCAACATCAGCCGTAACTCTGCAAATACAAGTTTGTTTACGAAGTTATCTGGACACTGTAGCTGGCAGCGTTTAGCTTGGTGGCTAGCTGGTATACATGGTGGAGAAGTCAGGGTTATTTATGTTATTATGGTGGTCAGGTCTTATGTATATTGTGCAGATCATGGTTAGGGTGAGATAAGGTGGGGTTACCGTTCCATTTACTCTCACGCCACCTCATGCACCGTGTTTGTGACTTAAGTGTGGCGCTTGACTGCTCTTTTCACCTGTTGGCTGCAAACAAAACGGCACGTAGACCTTTCTGGAGGTGACTTCGGCTTTTAATCCGATTTTTTTTTTTGTCCATACATTTTTTTTTTTTTTGCTGTTTCACCAAGACATATGATGGGTGTTGGTTATCGGCTTCCCTTATCCGTTCCACTATTTCCTTCCTTCCTTAGTCTCCTGATGCCATTGATGTCAGAGTGCTGCTGACCTTACATCTACAACTGGTATGGCGCTATGTGGAAGGGCCGGTTATTGTGTTGGTGTGGTGAGAAGAGCAGAGGCGGTACTATGGCTGAACAGAGAGATGCTTACCAGCAGCAGGAACTGCTATAGAACATATCTTCCAGGTGCAGGGGGTGTAATTAGTTATGTAAATGCGTGTTTTGCCAGCATGAGTTGCACTGCTAGAATAGGTAACCAACAACAGAGAAACAGAAGGTCAGAGATCTACAACTGTGTTAGAAAAACAAGCGGCCAGGCATGGTTATTTCCCTCAAACGTCCCAGTCAGGCCAGCAATGCCAGCGTTAGGTCGTCACCTCACAGGTCTTAGACTTGTCACTTTTGGAAAAGAAACGCTGCCCAGAGGAAACTCAATTTGGAATGGTAAGACAGACGTGATGCCACGGTTGTCCGTATTAACAAGAGTAAAGCCTACATTACTGAAATGCCATTTGCTATTTTCCATACCTGCCTCTCCTGATGCTCATATACCTTGTTTGTTTTTACAGTGTCCTTCGTCCGCCATAGAGCCACAGATGCTCCACCACTCTCGATTGTGGCTCCTACGTTTGTTGTGGTATGTTTATTAGAAGATGGGACCTGCACTGAGACAACGAGTATCTAAGCTTGCATCCCACGGATGTTGGAGGGAAAGGGGCAGCTATACAACAAACATAAACCTCAATAAATACACTTACTCATGAGATTGATATGTAGCCTTATCATCTTTTATGTAACCATATCAAATGATAATGTAATCAGATGTTTAGATTGTAGGTTAATATAAGGTGTAAAATAGGCTCATCAAAATGGAATCTTTTATTTGTATTTCACAGATGAAATTTGACAAAGAAGGAAACGTCACATCCTTCGGTAAGTGTTGCAATGTAAACCATCTATTTTCTTTAAATGTGTACAATCAGGCTGCCTGTAGATCGTATGTATTACTTGGTTTTTGTCCTTTCTGGGATCTCTGGAGTTGTATGTATAACTTATACTTTGTGTTACTGTTTGTAATGGGACATATCCTGTATTTTGGTAAGGAATTGGTGAACAATGCAAAACCCATGTACAATATTACTTTAACATACTATGGTGCACCATGGATTGAGGTTAGGACACAATACAACATTCTTACACCATGTTATTTATTGGCAGGTATAGATAGATGGTGAAGCCTTTCTTTCCTTCAGGTTGTCTCTTCATGTGTGTGTTGCTGTCGCTTGGTTTGGTAGAGAAGAAGAAAACGGAGCTGTGCCAGGAGCTGAGTCTGCAGGCCAGAGACCTGCGCTTCCAGCACAGCACCAGCCTCACAGCCAGGAACAACTGCATCATCATACGCATGGAGGTACAACACCCCCCATCTCCCTGCGGCCCTGGGATTATGCACCTACTCTCTGATCCCAGGAGCCCGCTAACAACAAGTTATTATACCGTACATTAATAAGCATCATAGTCTTCTTACATAACCAATAATCATCAGTAATATTAATATTGCTTGATTATAGTTTTTTTAGATAATGATAGATACTCGTGTTAGTTTGAACAAAGATACTTTTCAGTGGATGTTTTGTTTGCCTCACAGCTTATTGGGTACTAATGGAACATTTCCATATTTAATGTTGGTGTAAGCCACCAGAAATCCAACAGCGTACTTTATGAACTAGCAAACAAGCAAATATGCTACATTTTACAAATAGTACAGCAAAAAAATGTAATGGCTCTTTAATCATGCATAAATATCCATGATTCCACATTCAATGTCCCATGTTTTTATTTAAATCGTCTGCAATTAGTTAAAGGTACAATATGTAACGTATGTACTGTACTAAATCATAAAATGACAATGAGTCTAAGGACGCATGCTAAGTCTAAATACTGGCTTCTCCGTATACAGCGGTATACAAACATTATCTTGAACAATAGTATGAGCTGACCATGCGACATAAGGTTTATTAGAGGTAGTTTTCCTTGCCTGCATGTATTTACCATACAACTAATACACACATAACTACAACTTTGTGTTTTGAAAAACATATAGGCTACAGTTGCGATCGCTAGTAAGAAGGAGCTGTGATGCGCGTTTCCAACCACAGTGCCCAGGGCACGCGTGCGATGGGCCTGAAGCTAATAGTGCACTTGCTCAACATTGGTGATCAGTGCCAGAGTCGGCCTCTAGGAAATGTTTTGCCCGTGGTAGGGATTAGCGAGTGAAGGGGCTTGCCTCACACTTGACTCCTCGGAATGGGTCCTCGCAGACGCACGTGCCACATCGGCAGATGCCTCGGTTGCTACACATCTTCTGATCGGCGCCCATGCAGGGACCGGGGTCCGTTGAGCAGTCGCAGGCCTCGTGTGTCCAGCCCTCGTCACACACACACCGGCCACAGGAGCATCGGCCGTGGCCTCCGCACATCCTCAGATATGGTAATGGGGACGGCAGTTAGACGATGAAGTATCCGTATACAACCTCTTTTATAATGTTATATATTTTTTTTGCTTTTAGCATCAGCTATTCAGTGCAAATAAGAATATTTTGTGAAACAAGAATAGAACGTGTGTGAATGATGGCAGGACAGGCAATGCATTATTTGCGTTGTGCTCTGCGCTAACGCTAGACCACAATCCGAATGTGTGATTTCAAATCCAGGAAAGGGCAACATGTGATTTGAAAACCAGGAAGGGATATCTTTGCTTAATCACAATACTTTGGTAGCTATCGTCTCGGACAATACAAATACCAATCATCTAGCATTACAATCACAATCGCCACTTTAACATATTAAAGTGACTCTCTGTTAGACACAATGGGGTCAGATAAGGAGTGTGCGGAGAAGAAACCGCCTCTTTTTTTTAAAGAAGGAATCACTTAATCAAATCATAGCATTTCAGCGGTGCGTATTAATACCTGTTGTTGGAGCGATGACAGTCGAAGTTGCTGCACTCGCAATAGTGCCCGGTGTATCTTTCGGCGGGGTCTGCTCGAGCTTCGCAGTTGCAGAACCCCTCCTCGCACGTCCCTCTGCCGCCGCACACCAGGGCGTCTGGGCCCGCCCGGCACCGCTCGTCCCCCGGCGCCGGTACCGGCGACCAGCGGCGCCTCTGGCAGCGCCCTCCGGTGTATGGCGCGCGGCACACGCACCGGCCGCACTCCAGAGACCCGCGGCCTCCGCAGGAAGGGCTGCCGTCCTCACGGTTCTTCATGCACTCGCACATACCTGGTGGGGAGGAGGAGAATGGGAAGAGATCCGCTCGGCTTAGACACAGAAGATGGCTCTCCTTTCAGTGCTGGGTTCAGGAGGTTTATATAGGGGGAATAATAGCCCACCCCTTTTAGCCGGAGACCTTACGCCCAGGAGATAAAAATGTTTTCAAATAAAATAAAAGGTATCGGAGAAAAGTAACGTATTGGGTTTAATGGTCGACAAGTCACACACATCGCACTCGCTCGAGCAAGGGTGCACAGTCAATAGCAAACTACCAAACCAGAGAATTTCCCCCATTTCATTTTTATCGTCTTTGTCAAAAAGAACACAGAAATCTTCACACTTCATGAGACCCAAACAGAATCTTACTCACACTCAAATGTTATCTGCAGCTCCAATAGCAGTGCAAATCCTTTGGGTGTGATGGTGACGGTCCAGGATCCATTCTCACGAGGACAGTGTGTAGCCTCCACGTTCACCTGAAGCATTTCACTGAACACTGAGAATCATAGAGGAACGACAGCAGCCTCTACTGGTGAAACTGATTATTGTAACTGCAGTTTGCGATTACCCCGTCCACTTGTTAAGAAGTGATTAGCTCAAATCTGTGCATGACATACTTCTCCCTATTTACTTTTTTATTGCTATGTTTTTATATTGATTGTAGAGTTATTTATTTTTTCAGTTGGTGCTCACTAATAGCGTTGTAGCAACTCTTGAAGACTTGGAGGATTTGACCATTAAGGCCACTCGGCAACATTGAGTCACAGACGACGTGATGTAAAATGGTCTTTAAAACAATCGGCTACTGTTGGGTTTCCAATTTTTTCAATATCCATATTATATATATATGTATGACTTTTTATGGGACATTATATATCTAACCTGTTGGACCCAGGGGTTTTCCGTGTGGTTAAACGTAATGTTGACATGTTCTGGTACAGGGCTGGATTCTAGGGTCACCTCCCATGTCTTCTGCTGGTCTTTTGGCAGGGTTAAAATGACAGACTGGACCACGCCAGGCCTCAGAGTCAGTTGCACCAGCGTGGCCTGGATAGCCTGGTCCTCTCGCGTTCTGCAGGGTGTGTTGAGTTATGGGTCGCATATTTAATTATTTACTTATTTAGTGTGTTAATTATGTGATCGCAAACCTCAGAAAACAACAAAAAACATTTAGAGATTAGTTAATTGATTAGATGAAATCAGTTTAAAATCAAGACATTGCAATTGACTGGACAAAGGACAAGAAACAAAAGACCCGTACCTATTATAAGTGCAGTAGAAACAAGCCTAGCCTAGGCAGCATAAACCATTTTCATTGAGTTGGTTAGTATTTAACTCTGTACTACTAGTATTTTAGTATGTTAGCTCTCAAGTCAACTTGCCCAGTATTTTCCATGAGGCCACCTACCTGCTTTCGTTAGTGACGGACAGCAGTCCACCTTTCGGGTTGTAGATGTTTCTGACGCAGCCTGCCTTGACCAGCTTATCTTCGGTGTTACAGCGTGGCCCGGTGATGTCCAGCTGGTTGCACCACGCACACTCTGGCCCCGCCTGGATGCATTCGTTACAGGTCTGTTTGCGAGGGCATCTGCCTTTGCGGGCCCAGTTGGGGCAGACAAGACCCAGTAGCAGACACAGAGAGAGCAGCACAGACAACCTGCAACAGAGGTCTGTACTTAAAGATATTCGGTCTCTCATGGCAAGAGTCGGGACTATAGCAGCACCACTAGAGAGCTTTGGCAAAACGGTGATGTAGACACGAAGAGTGACAAAAGAAAACTACGAAGCATGTAGCAACTAACCATCATCAAGCCATGCTATAGTGAGATCTTTTTAATTTGTTACTTTATTTGTTACTCATAAAACAAAAACTGATTGGTTTTCCATTTAGCCAAATATTAGTTTTGACTTCACGTCCTCTAATTGTGTTTGAAACCCTCCATTGGTTGAGATGTTAGTGGAACTTTAAAGTAAACCAAAGTCAGTTTATACTCTGGGACAGTCCCTTCAAAGACCTCTTTCTTTCTAAATGCAAAAAATATGGCTTGAGGTAGCTAACATTTGAAAACAATTCAGACAAACCCAATAGTGCTTTACATCGGAAAAATACTATGATAAGTGGTGAGTGTTAGCCTACTAACACTATTAATACTACTACAGTACATGTTTTTGTCGTTTTAAGTAGGTAACAGTAGTTCAACTGCCTGATTCACCAATGGAAGATTAGCTCACAAATGCATGCAGCGGTTATCCATTGATGGAAAGCTTTGCTCTCAATGAGGCAACCTAACGTTACCTGCTTCAATTAGAACAATGCTTTGCTCAACAGTAGGTTACATCAAAACCTGATGTGTTGCTGACTCCCTCAGTCACGCCCTAACTACATCCTGTTCACATTGTTGAAAATACTGAGGTTGTGGTTTTTGGCCACCAGGTCAATGAACCAAAGAAAATAACTTGTTTTTCAATGTTATTGTTTTTTATTGTTATGGTAAGATTAAAAAGAATGAAACTGGGGAAGTAGCTGTAATAGTCATGTTTCTTTACTAAAATAACATAAATGAATAAATAAATGTATTTGGCGTGCAGTGGAGACCACGAATCGGTGCTAAAAACAATGTGGCCAACTTCCATCAAAGGTTTTCTGACAGGTTGGGAGCTCTGAGTAAATGTAGAGAAGTTGAAACACAAATGAAACTGTTAAAAATAGATTCTATATAAAAGCAGAAGGCATTACCTGCGCTCCATGGTGTCTATACAAGTCCTTTCTTGAATACACTGAAAATAGCTGACAGTCTGATATAGTTTCAATATTTATAGGTCAATGTTCATTGTGAGGCTCTTGGTTTTGTGACCGAAACACATTACATTGATTGATTATACAAGCACTTGCCTAATCGTATTAACTCAACCTCTGGACTGGGACCGACTATGCACATTTGAGCCTAGGTTTTGGCATTGAAATCCTACAGCATTAATACTGTAGTTGAATAGACTAGTTTCGTAGACTGAAGTCTGGGACTGTGATATTGTTGTGTTGCCACAGCATCAGCACTCAGCAGTTTCAGTTTGGGGCTTGATATTTAAGTGAACCCCCTGTTTCAGCTCCAATTAGAACACTATGAGATTTAAAGATTAGATTGCGTTCGGGCTGAGAGTTCTAGGAAAAAAGGGGGACGTGTGACCCATGTGGCTACAACCCTCGCCAACTTTCTGATCTTTTTTTTTTTTAAGCCAATACCGTAATAAACGGAATGAGCTATGTTGTGTATGAAATGTGTCACACACCGTGGTGCTAATCTCTTAAGTGTTAATTTGGACACTGCCATCACGGCCATGGTCACCAACCCCCTGTTTTCGCAGGGGAACTTCGGCCTACGAGTTACAAAAAATGGGATCTGAACAGTCGTGTCTTAAGGGTTTTAGGGGCAAGTGAGAGGGGCGTTGTCAAACGTTCTCAAAACCTAGTCTCACTCTGTTGAACTACGGTGTGCAGCCAATGGAAAACGACCACTCTGGAATAGCGTTTTTAGCTGGAAGTAGCAGACTTCATGTATTTTAGATGAAATGGTACAAGGGAAATAGATAATTTCCCTTGTTTAACAACGTTCTACATTTTTGTCCAAAAGAACACACACATTTTCACCAACGTTTTGTGAGACCCAAAGTTGAACCGTTTTCAACTGAAAATTTAAATTTGCGTGTTTTCTTACCCTTTAAATCACTTGCTTGTCTCTGTCTCTCCCTTCTCCCCCTCCTGTACATGTGTTCAGACTCTGAGAGCGGTGGTGACCCCCCAGTGCCTCCTGGTGCTGGACTTCCGGGGCCTGGGCCTGGAGCGCTGGTTGGTGCTGGAGCTGGCCCAGCAGCTGGCCTCACACACCAACCCACTGCCCTTCGAGTTCAGAGCACTGGAGGCCATACTGCAACACAGGGTAACAGAACGTGTATGTGTATGTGTGTGTGCGCGCAGGTGCGACCATAGCTATGCTGTAAAAGTATTTTTCTATAAATCAAAGTTTTTATTTAATAGATGACAAATTACACTTTGCCACCCCTGTGAGATTTTGTGATACTTTTAGGGAATTATATGAGTGTATAGTCGCCATAATTAGATTGTTGGTAATATCAGTGTAGAATTCCCCTTTAGATTTGTCGGTAGCGTACAGCGCTAGCTCTTTTGTGCTCTCTTGCCAGTAGAAAGATCAGCAAGATTAAATGTTGTGTATCAAAATGCTTGGATGATTATCCCTACATTCCAACCCGATACAATTTTACATTTGATTTGTTTTGTACTAAAAGCACACGTGCAGCAACACAGAATCAGTTCACCGCGTTAAGGTTTGGCACCGTAATAAAATGTGGCAGAAGCTGGCGGTGGTGTTTTGAATATCGGTGTTGAATGTCTGTGTCGGCGTGCAGGTGACCGCTCTGCAGGGCCGGCTGAATGAAGTCCATCCGGTTATTTTGGACACGCTGGAGTCCCTGGTGGACCCGAAGCTGCTCTCAGCCGACAGGACCAAGCTGCACATACTGCTGCAGAACAGCAAGAGGTAGCGACGCGGCCGCCATTGCTGCTGAGCTCTGGCGCTGTGGCTATAAAAGCCACCGGCGTTTAATGTTCAACGGTCACATTGATGTTCCCCTCTTGTTTACCTGTGCGGTGCTCAGCCTATCGGAGTTGGAGACAGACATCCGGGTGTTCAAAGATTCCATGTTGAAGATTTTGGATGAGGATGAGATCATCGAGGAACTCTGTCTCACCAAGTGGACCGATCCGCGGGTGTTGTATGTATCTCTTTCCCTCGTACACGCATGCACACAAACACACTCAGATATATTAAAGGGAATCTGCATTTTTATTGTAGTGAAGAGAGCAGTCTGGGTATTGACCATGCTGAGGAGATGGAGCTCTTATTGGAGAACTACTACATGCAGGTATTGCTATTGGTGAAACCAAAAGACCATTCCATCCATATTAACCCGTAGGAATATTATCGTGTGATATGGTGTTTTCTATGGTAATGCCATTTGTTCTGTGCCAGGCCGAGGAGCTGGGCAACGATACCAGAGAGCTCAAAGGACTGATAGACGACTCAGAGAGTGTCATATTCATCAATCTGGACAGGTACACACACACACACACACACACACACACACACACACACACACACACACACACACACACACACACACACACACACACACACACACACACACACACACACACACACACACACACACACACACACACACACACACACACACACACACATTCATTCTGACATTGTCAGCATGTATTCTTGCAGCGCCGGATGAACCTTCATCCGTTAGTCCGGTGGTGAGCATGGGAGTTGAGTAGCGTCCAAACATGGTTGACTTCTGTGGTGGACACGTCAAACGGGAAGTTGCTAGCAGGACTGATAGCCCTACCAACAACAAGTCAGAGTGACCTGTTGGACACTGTGTAATGGTTGTATTTAGCACATGAACTCTCACCACTACAATTGCAATGGATATCTTGCAAGACTTGCATTATCTCACAAGGACTAAGGACAAATTAGCGCATTTATTTTACATCGATGTTGTCCATTTTGTGAAAAACCTTTGACTAGGAATTGTTGGATCACATTATGCATTGTTTGTAATTGGCTTAAAACACGGCTTCAGTGAAATACTTGATATTTAAAGTGAAAACTAAAATGGGACTTTTGGGAATATATTATGATATATTATTATATATCTATAACTCTTAATACTTAAACTAATCAATCTAACCATAATAGGAATCAAATGTCAAAATGTATTGCAAAACATCTGGTTACAGTGTGATGATTTATTGTTGTGTTTTGATAAGATTTTGCGTCATTCTTCTTCATTCTCTTTCTCTCTCTCTCTCACGTTAGTCATCGCAATGTGATGATGCGCCTGAACCTCCAGTTGACCATGGGAACCTTCTCCCTCTCCCTGTTCGGTCTGATGGGCGTTGCCTTCGGCATGAACCTTCAGTCCTCCTTTGAAGAGGTGAGCTCAGACCTCCAGTGAAAGGGCCCCCTTATCATCATGACATAACTATTACTTGACATCTGCACTCCTTAGTTTGTGGTTTGTTGTGTTACTTCAAGCAAATCAATGATAGGCCGCAAGACCGCCGTCCCCGATAACGAAACGTACTTGCAATCCTAATCGCCCAGTCACAAAATAACCAAAGGTGACATCTAAATGTGAACTGTTTCAATGTGACCGTGTCAAGGGGACAATGTCCGCCGTTTCTAGCTTACTCAGAACAGCTGTGAGTCCCAGCGCCCAGCGGAAGAGCTCATTTGAGATGGAGCTGTGAAATATGCTTCCTCCATCCATCTTATGCTCGGTGATGCTTCTTTATGTATGTCTTGCTTTTGATTTGCATGGTTGACTACGACGTTGTGTACATAAATAGAACCCTGTGGGGATTGTTCCCATCCTAGAAATCCCAGGAGGAGCTAGGATAGACTCTCTGGTTCCCGTTGCTTCCAGCTCATCTCTCTGAGCCCTGAGCAGCCATGATGCTGCTTTGCCAAGCCTCATTTTCGTCTGCTTATGTGCCTATTCAGTTTGAACAAGGCTTATGATGAACATTAATAACACAATGAATATTCTTCAGATGCTGTTGTATGGCCTTTTGAACATACATGCTACTACTTCTACTCCTACTACTACGGATACTACTACTTCTAATACTACGGATACTGCTACTACTGATACTTCTACAACTACTACTACTACGACTACTATGACTAAAAATCTCTTACAGATATATTTCTTGCTGTTCTCTCCTCTGCTTTGCACCTTCACGACACATCATTTCATATGGTTTTCAAACGTTTCTAATACATATCTCATGACAAAAAATATTGATTATTTCTCTCCGTGTCCCCTATCTGACCACTCCAGTAAATTAAATAATTACACTAGATACGCTATTGCTAGATTGTGCCTTTTGGAAAACGGAGATACTAAATGTAATCCTAATGTTGTGATAGTGGCCTATATTATTAGTAGAATAGCAAACTGTGTGACATAGAGGCAGTTTCCTTTCCAACATGTGTTACAGTAAAAACAATTAATGCACTTACCAGGAATAAAGATGTAGATGAAGTAACAAGGAAATAATAAGGAAATGTAAGATTCCATTTCTCCTGAAATGTCTTATTAAAGTTCCCCTTTCTATGTGTTTTTTGTCCGGCAAGCAAAACTGCATAGGCATCACTCTAAAAGAAGAAGATGGTTCCTCTAGTTTTAAATAAGTATGGAACAAATTTCTCTGTTGATGTTTAAGATGGGGATTGCCAGAATGCTTCAGTAAGCAGTCTAGTTGCTGAGGTGGGTCTTACTTTGAAACATACTGAATTTACATCTTGTCCTGCTCCCTACTTTTCAATGAGACACCAATTTTGTGGTCTTGCAGAGTTGATCCATAAGATGTTTTTCACTGTTGAATGTGACATGTGACCATTCACTTTGAAGCATGTTGTTTACCTGGAGATAAGGGCAGACTCCCAGCCCAAGTGTGGTCCACAGCAGGGAAACCTCTGGCCTTAGCCCACCTGTAGAGGTGTTTTGGGTTCTGGACCCATCAAATGTGTTGTTCAGTAAAATAACTGTTAATAATATAACAATAAATAATTCATAGCACATTCTCATTCTCGTATGTCCAAAAAGCAAAATCATTCACATTTCTCTATTTATATTGGTCTTCAATACATATTTCCCCTTTTCAGTCATCAAAAATATGAATGCTCAAATTAAACAGGCATGTTGCCATGCATGTATATGTAGTTAACTCTTTGGCTCCTCTCACTACCAGAAGTGAGGGAGTCACTCTGAACCCTGCACTGTCAATTTAACTCGGTCACTTTGAACCCAGCCATTTTATTATTTATCATATCCAGATGACCCGTGCAATATGCCTGCGGTATACCTGAGACCCTTTACTTCACTTCACTTTACTTTACTTAGCTTCAGTTACATATGTACTTTTAAATGTGAGCTGAGCAACTATCAATTTCCTCCGGGATCAATTGAGTCAGCTGTATCTTTATCTGTATTTATAACAAATATTGATGATGGCAATCCCGCCACCCACCCAGTCCACTGCTGTGACCCACTCATGGGTCACACCCCACAGTTTGAACACTAAGGGTCTAATACAGTATCTCACAAAAGTGAGTACACCCCTCACATTTTTGTAAATATTTGAGTATATCTTTTCATGTGACAACACTGAAGAAATGACACTTTGCTACGATGTAAAGTAGTGAGTGTACAGCTTGTATAACAGTGTACATTTGCTGTCCCCTCAAAATAACTCAACACACAGCCATTAATGTCTAAACCGCTGGCAACAAAAGTGAGTACACCCCTAAGTGAAAATATCCAAATTGGGCCCAATTAGCCATTTTCCCTCCCCGGTGTCATGTGACTCATTTGTGTTACAAGGTCTAAGGTGTGAATGGGGAGCAGGTGTGTTAAATTTGGTGTCATCGCTCTCACACTCCCTCATACTGGTCACTGGAAGTTCAGCATGACACCTCATGGCAAAGAACTCTCTGAGGATCTGAAAAAAAGAATTGTTGCTCTACATAAAGATGGCCTGGGCTATAAGAAGATTGCCAAGACCCTGAAACTGAGCTGCAGCACGGTGGCCAAGACCATACAGCGGTTTAACAGGACAGGTTCCACTCAGAACAGGCCTCGCCATGGTCGACCAAAGAAGTTGAGTGCACGTGCTCAGCGTCATATCCAAAGGTTGTCTTTGGGAAATAGACGTATGAGTGCTGCCAGCATTGCTGCAGAGGTTGAAGGGGTGGGGGGTCAGCCTGTCAGTGCTCAGACCATACGCCGCACACTGCATCAAATTGGTCTGCATGGCTGTCGTCCCAGAAAGAAGACTCTTCTAAAGATGATGCACAAGAAAGCCCACAAACAGTTTGCTGAAGACAAGCAGACTAAGGACATGGATTACTGGAACCATGTCCTGTGGTCTGATGAGACCAAGATAAACTTATTTGGTTCAGATGGTGTCAATCGTGTGTGGCGGCAACCAGGTGAGGAGTACAAAGACAAGTGTGTCTTGCCCACAGTCAAGCATGGTGGTGGGAGTGTCATGGTCTGGGGCTGCATGAGTGCTGCCGGCACTGGGGAGCTACAGTTCATTGAGGGACCATGAATGCCAACATGTACTGTGACATACTGAAGCAGAGCATGATCCCCTCCCTTCGGAGACTGGGCCACAGGGAAGTATTCCAACATAACGATCCCAAACACACCTCCAAGACGACCACTGCCTTGCTAAAGAAGCTGAGGGTAAAGGTGATGGACTGGCCAAGCATGTCGCCAGACCTAAACCCTATTGAGCATCTGTGGAGCATCCTCAAACGGAAGGTGGAGAAGTGCAAGGTCTCTAACATCCACCAACTTAGTGATGTCGTCATGGAGGAGTGGAAGAGGACTCCAGTGGCAACTTGTGAAGGTCTGGTGAACTCCATGCCCAAGAGGGTTAAGGCATTGCTGGAAAATGATGGTGGCCACACAAAATATTGACACTTTGGGCCCAATTTGGACATTTTCACTTAGGGGTGTACTCACTTTTGTTGCCAGCGGTTTAGACATTAATGGCTGTGTGTTGAGTTATTTTGAGGGGACAGCAAATGTATACTGTTATACAAGCTGTACACTCACTGCTTTACATTGTAGCAAAGTGTCATTTCTTCAGTGTTGTCACATGAAAAGATATACTCAAATATTTACAAAAATGTGAGGGGTGTACTCACTTTTGTGAGATACTGTACATAGTATAACACCTCTTCTTCACGTGTTGCAGGACCCCCGTGTGTTCTGGCTGGTCACCGGCTTCATGTTCCTTGGCAGTGGCCTCATCTGGAGGAGACTGCTGTCCTTCCTGGGTCGACATCTGGAACCTACGTTACCCCCGCCGGTAGCACACACACACACACACACACACACACACACACACACACACACACACACACACACACACACACACACACACACACACACACACACACACACACACACACACACACACACACACACACACACACACGTCTTCCCTATTTAAAGTTGCAATGTGTAACATTTTAACTAGCATGTAGCTTAAAATAACCTACATATTTGTAGTCAGTGCTGATCGAAAGTGATTTCAGTAATGTAATCAATACAATTCCATCCTATTTCCAATTATTTGGGGTCTAAGGAACTAATGCAGAATTCCTTTTTTTTTTGCATTGTGCGAATAAGCTGCAACAAAAAAGAGCATTGGTGTGCAAAATGTTCCTATTAGCCTTAGTTTAGTTACTTCCTATTACAAATAATTTACTACGTTATGTTTTCTGTATTTATGTTCTTATCACAAATAGCATTTGCAGAGTTTCCAATAATGCATGGCCTTCCTTCTCTTTGTTCTGGTGTTGTTGAACCCAGATTCCTCCCGTTTGGAAGAGGAACCTGAAAACCCCAGATGCCAAAGCCGGACTCCGATGACTCGGAAACTGTGTTCTACCTCAGAGAGTCACAATCGGTGACTCACTACACGGTGACCCCGCTGTCCATCTGCACTAAGGACCGCCTGAGCAGTGTTTGTTTGTTCATTATCCGAACAACTACCAGACCCACAGCATAGTTTAGCAACAAGCCAGTCCAAAAAAGGGTACAGTCAGACCATTCACATCGTCCAAACCCATGTTGTAGCTGCCGTGTGGCAACTGCTTCAGACCTGCAGTTGGTCTCAACTTTGGGGGAGGGGGGGATGGAATATGTGAACAGGATGTGTTGCTTTGTCCTGATTGTTGTGTTGTGATGGGGATAAGTGACCTTATAAGACAAAGGGTAGGAAAACTGCCTTATCTCGCCACAAGGTTCATGGAGTTACCTTTGGATGGCAGCAAAACCTGCACAAAAAAGTGTCTTTCTGGTTTATTTGAACGTTTCAGCTGGTTTAAATTGAAGTAGAAAAAGCAGAGTACATTGTTTTTAAAATAAGGACACAATCAAACATAAAACAAAAAAAAATACATAGTATGAAGATGAACATATACATTATATATTTTACAGACATTTTAGCTGTAAAACATCTCAAGACATTGCCAACATCAGAAATATGTTTTCTCCATTATATACACATTAAGCTAGGATAGTTGTATTCATAGATCTTTGTCCAACTGTCATTTACAACTAATTTATAACATAATAAAGAATTGCAATAAAACAATGCATCTGTACAGTAATGGCTGTTTGTTTCTTTAATATCTAGCTACTGTCTTATAAAAAAAAAACATGGTTTCTATGATGTTCTCAATCAGTGGTCTTCAACCTTGGAGGCACCGCAGGATATTTTTTTGTGAAAGTATTAAAAATAAAGAAAATTATGACGGGTTTGCAGGACAAACATTGTTTTAATCTATACCTCGGATTGTGCTCAACATTAAACTTTTCGGAAAGTTGGCTAATGAAGCGATATTTGCCTGGGGTTGCCGTGGATACCAGCCTCTCCTGGCTGGAGCATCACAGGCTTGTGGTGCTGGTGCAGAGGAGCTTCAAGATCACTTTTGGGACGACCCTCCAGGGAGGACACGTTTGCCAATGGCAACCGTGGACCAACTGGAGAATAGTCCACCACCGAGCACTGGGGGAAACCGTCCATTTATTTATACTCCAGGAGGCAACCTTTATGTTTGATATCAATAGGTTATCAATTATAACATTTCTTTAAATGAGTAGTGTGTGCATATGCATAATGCACACAACACATAAAACGCATGCATAAAACACTAATGAATAAAAGGTTAATGATGCTGTAGCTGAGAGTCTAGTGAGACTACACACTTCTGTCTCTTTTTCCCCCACTCTTTTCCTTCTCCACATGACTATGATACGTCCATGCGCCCCACCAATGCCTTTGTCCAAGCTCTAGGCTACGTCACGCTTACGTCACCGCGGGCCACGCTGTAATGCCAGGCCAAACAAACTCCCTCTCATGAACAGCCAGACACTTGGGAACGGAGAGCAGCGTTTGACTTCGGGCGCCTGAGAAGTTGAATTTATATCAAAACCTGAGACTTGACAATCGCAAAGAGCACACACGTATCGAGCGAGTTAAACTCACTTTCATGTACTAGATCGAGCGATTGTGACAACGATTGTCTTACTTTTCGGTTTTGTTTTACCTCAAATTTGAGTCGCTCGTGGGTAACAAGTATGCGGAGTATTTGGATTGTGTTAGTGATCGGGTTGGCGACTGGGTATCTCAGTGAGAAAGTAAGTGGATTCAGTCTCGTTTTTAACACGTTATTGGGACCCTGATCGAGTGAAGTGACGTATCCAGGTGCGATATGAAGTGGTTTAATTTGTCTCCCAATTGCGTCGTATTTCGGACAACATGGGTAGGGTTACCTGAATTAACGTCGTAAGGAAATAATTGTAACAGCCGATATGTCGAGATTCTCTTATCATCTTACGGATTCCCATAACCCGCTTCACACACCGTAGCCAGTGTAAATGTGTCGGCATTGCTGGTGAACGTGGTTTTTAATAGCCTTCCTTTCATGGCATTTTGTAGAAGTAGTCTCTCTGTAAAAAAAAAAAAATAGGACTACTTTTCTTTTAATATGCTAAAAAACAAAAGACGATTGTGTCTTAAACATTTTGATGAAACAAAAATCTAATTTGTGTCATTAATATGACTGCTCTGCTTAAAGGAGTTATGCTGGCCAATCACTATCAGATTTATTTATTTATTTAAAGCGTCCTCTAAACTAATCTCAACCTAACGTTACACTTTGAGATAACTTCAATGAAACTGCTTAATAAATAAAATGTATACGGTCTATTGTTGAGATGGCTATATATCCAATTACAATACTGTCAATTAAACCCCTAGTACATCATCTTCCATCCATTTGGTAATCTATAGAAAAAGCATTGTATCATTGGAATAAATATTACTTGACATTAATAAGTGTTAAGTATTGAGAACGGCTGCTAATGTCAAGTTCACGCAGGTAAACTGCGTGATGCGAGTTACGGATGTGTACGTTTTAAGATGGGTGCATGTGGGGCCAGGGGCCGATCCACGAAGGACCATGTATTTGGGTCAAAGTTCAGGGAAATAAATATCGGTTTTAGTTTTTTTTTTTTTTTGACGGTCTCTGGAATACTTAGAAACGGTAGGCATATACACGAGTACGTAACCCGTATTTTTTTTTTTTTTTTTTTGTCTGTAAATTAATGGTGAGCTCAGCTGGGGGATGTGTCACCAGTCCGGATGAATGACTCAAAGTACACCAGACGTAGTAATACTTGTTGAGGCAGGCCAGACGCCTCCAGCTAGGCTACACGTGTGCTGCTGGTGACGCCGGGCTACGGCCTACACACAAGGGGCTCGTTGAAAGGGAGTGAACGGACGCACCTTAGGGCTGCTTAGCAACATGGGATATTTATTGTCGACACATTCAGGTATATTAGGCTAGTTCCGTGCTCATGGGTTCAAATGGGTTTTTCTCAAGAGTAGCCTATACACCCACATGTGCGGATCAGACAAAATCAAACATTCCCTGACATCAATTTTTTGAGAATTTGAAGGGCTAAGATGTCCATGTTGCCCTATTGGTAGGCTCATATAGTACATGCGACCAGGAGCAAAACCCAGCAATAGTTATTCGGTAGGCCTAAAATATGGTAAAAAACAACAACCACATGACAAAAATGACATGACATCATCCCCACTATAATGGATACTAAGACGGTGTATGTTCTTTATTGTAATGAATGACTGAAGAGAGAACTTTCAAGTTGAAAGACTTTTGAGTACTGTGTTTTTGTGTACACACACACACACACACACACACACACACACACACACACACACACACACACACACACACACACACACACACACACACACACACACACACACACACACACACTATTGCAGGTTGTGGACTGGACATCTCTCTGAAAGATGATGATGACAGACCCGTTGTGTGCTTTAGTTACACAACGAACGCGTGTTGTTGACCCTGTGGGCCACTCTCAAAATTACTGGAAAAGCTCTGTCTCTTGGTATAGGCAAATGATGAGGACAGTGTCAAATAAGCATTCGAACATGCTACATCCAAAATATTAGCCTGCTGTGGGGGAAAAACAAAGTGTTTACTAACCTTTTACCCTTGCGGTGTAGTGAGTGATAACGCACTATAGCAGATGGTTAATGTATATAATATTCCTAATGTTGGTGTGGGGCGGGGCGGGGGGGTGGTCCACACATGTGTCGTGCATATAGTGAGGTCTTTGTGCGGGAATGAGACGGTCCTTGTTATGACACATCTTCCAGTTTATGGTAAATGTATACTCGACTGGCCCCTGGGAGGCCTTCAGTTTAGCCTTCCAGATGGTTTGTGTCATCCACGGTTGCAACAAGTCTGGAGACCTTTCTCATTTTGAAAGGTGAAGAATAGTAAAGGGCAAATTATTCATACATTCTTGCAACAAGGAATTAGATCATTTTTGAGTTATGAGGTTGCCATTAAGACGGCATTTTTTCATGAACAATTCATTTCAAATCCGTCTCTCCACTCCATGAAGTCTTGGCCTGGCCGGACAACATCAATACGAATCCCGACATTTACACAGTAAATACATTGCATAATTTACCAGAACCCAAATGGGTCATATTGATGTTGCTTATCTGAGTGCAATATCAGGGCCAAACCACAACAATCCAGGACAATCAACATCAACGTCCGTCAAGAATGTAGGAGTGCAGTAAGGCCGTCTGTTTAGTTTAAGTAGAAGTACTTAGGCGTCTCTATGTTCTAGATTGAACAGCCGTTGGTAGACAAATAAGGATCGTATCTCACTCTTTTGAAATACAACAATAAATGTACGTATGCACTACCTCAGTGGAGAAAAGTGAGAGTATCAACCGCTTATTTTAAGTAGATTAGGTCCAAATGGAAAGAGATTTACAATACAAAAAAAGGTCTGGAACCAGCTTTGGAAGACCCAAAACCTGTCTTTGAAGCTATTGTTTATGACCGACATATTGTTAATACCTATGATGGACATGCCAAATATAAGTCGGGTCAATTATGAGTTTTTTTTCACTTGGAATACCACTTTCAGACATCGGTTCTTCTCACCCTCAATGTCGGTGAAGATGTATAATCTCTTCCTGTTACTCACCCCCTTGCAGTTGGCCCTGCTCGTTTTCCTTCACTCCCTCAATGTCTCCTAGTTTATTGAGCCATGTAACATAATGTAGTCTATAGTTGAAGCCATGCTCAAAAATGGTTGACTCTCAGCTAGGAGTTGAACGGATTTTTTTATATATATTTTCTTTGTCGTAGGTATTTCTTTTGGTCACCGGCTAAAAAATACCAGATGAAATACAGAAAACATCAGTGATCAGGATTTGCTCTATATTTATATTGCCAAGATATCACAGACTCAAGATATCCTTTGAAGTTGAGTGCCATTTTACGCAGGCTTTAAGACAAACATAATTAGTGTATTGGTGTCTTTATAAGTGAACTTTAAACAAATTTCAGTCAATCAATAATGTGTTGTGTTTGTCTCTCTAGCTCTTGGTGTCTTCCCAGATGTCTCCTGCATCAGATGATATGTACCTGGAGGGCCAGTCATCGGGGAGCTTCCCTTTGGACGACGAAGATGATAAAGACAATTTCTCAGGCTCCGGATCGAGCGAATTCTGTAAGAACGCTCATACACTCGCTATGCCCACGAATATCAGCAGACATTTCAAAGAGAGCCGAGGACCATCATTTTCCTAAAACAGAAAGAAGCATTTATAAGTATTTGGGAATTATAACACAGTCTCAATGGTTATATTGTCATGCGGGCTGAAAACTAGTCTTGCATGTGGTGGAATGAAAGCGTTCACTGTATTGGTTGTTGTAAACAAAAACTGGATGTATTCATATTAATAATGACTTGGAAAGAATAGTCTTTTGAATGCACACACACACACACACACACACACACACACACACACACACACACACACACACACACACACACACACACACACACACACACACACACACACAAACCTGTAAATACAAAAGCCAGATGTTTGTCCTGAGGTGATAAGTTCGCCAGGTCATGTTTTATGAAGAGCCAAGCGATGCAGTCATCATTAGGGGCGGAGTCTGAGGGTTGTTTAAAACACTCATTCTTTGTTGCTATGGTGAATAAGATCTTTGCTGATTCTATGACCCTCAAGTCATAGATTCAGAAAGCTATGTGATAATTCCATGACATCATGTCATGGAATAGACCTACACTACCAATTATGTCAAATGAATGACATCACCTAGTACAACCTTTTGAGCCTAAAATTAGTTGTAATATTGTGTTTCACGAGAGGTATTGCAGTAATTTACTGTCCCTGAGGTTTTCTAACATTTCCAAAGCCATGAGAAGCCTGATCTGAGTGGTTAGCATAAAACCTTTTTATGCTAACCACTTTGTTTTTATAAACCAAACGAAGAGTGAAGTGGTTCATCAGGTTTGTTTTGTGTGCATTTCTTCTCCCCTACTTTGAGCACAAAGGTTTTAATCAATGGTTCTTGGTTGTTCTTCCCCAGACCCAACTGAGACCATAGAGAAATGGAACATGACAACTGTGACCCAGGAAGGTACTTGGAATGCTACACTGGAGAGCACTAGCTCACCTACCATGATGCAGGCGGATACGACCACTAAATACATAATCCAAACTGAGGTACGCATCGTTGACTTCCTTTTTATTTGCCTAAAAAGCTAAGCGAATTAACCCTGATGTTTGAACACTTTTTATACTATTAATGCATGTTAGGATAATTAGCATGTTGGCGTAATTAACATGTTAGCTAGGTGCTGCTAAAAAGAGCATCTGATTCTCAGAGTTTACCCAGAAATTTTTTTAATTTAACTCTTAGACAACCCTATTACATTACTTTAACAACACTGCCAAGTGTTCCCAATTATCTATAATTAATTATGCTGTAATTTAACATTCCTAGAATAATGAAAATAAGACAGTTGAGATTCTGGATTCTCAATTGTATCTTATAAGATTGAATCCTTTATAATACAGACATCGAAAGTAACCTTTGTCAGTTTACATTTATTTCCACAAAATAAGACAAATTAAACATAACCCTTGCCTCAGTCAAAGCAGATTGTGGTTTAAGTTTATCGAATTAATAAAATATAAAATAGCTAAGCATTTTAAAACATATATTTATGCTGGAAACAAAAAATAACGTCTACTTTGTCCCATTATATGTTAACATGTGTTTTATTCCTTTTCAACAGGTAACAGGGCTTGAACCCTCAGATGAAAATGAACTTGCTGAAACTCTGCCGCCCAGCACCACAGACTGTCTCTTCCCCACCACATACAACGTGGAAACCAGCACCGGCAGCGGGGATGTTTCACTCGAGGACGTCATCCTACCTGGAGTGAGGAACAAAGTCCTCCTTGATGCTGGCCCGAGGGACCGGATCCAGGTGGATGCCCCAGAAGAGGTCACGTCTGAAGGCATGTGGCAAAGGACGGATGTGCTGGCTGGTAAGGATGGACTACCACATAAACACTCAAATGTTAATGTGGTAGCTGTATAAAGTGACCTCACCCGGCTCCAATTTGAGATGATGTTAACCCAGTGGTTGGATATTTAGTGTCTGGTTACTAATTAACTAAAAGCACTATAAAAGTTTATATCAAAACATAGTGCCTTCTGTAAATGCATGGGAAGCTGTGATTGGACGCTCATTCAATTACAATTATAGTATTCATTGAAATTGGCCTATACACATCAGCTGACTAATTTTCTATCTGAAACCCTTTTTAACTGATGATTTGTATTGGGGACGACCTGTTTTTTAAAATGTTGCTCTGATTCCCTTTCCTTTGCATAGCCGTGATAGCGTGTGGCGTGGTAGGGTTCCTGTGTGCCCTCTTCCTGGTCCTCCTCCTCGCCTACCGCATGAAGAAGAAGGACGAGGGCAGCTACGCCCTGGGAGTGGCCAAAGTCCCCCCCAGTGCCTACCAAAAGCAGCCCCCCAAGGAGTTCTACGCCTGAACCGCTGACCTCACGCCAGCACCTGGGAATGTTTGCTTTCGCTGCGTCTAACAATCAACACTTAAAGACAGGGCGTTATCAATCATGTGATGTCTAAAGGGAGAGTGTTCATGTCTCGTTTCAAGAGCAACCCAACACTGCGAATCAAACCTCCCGGTACAGCCTCATCCCGGGTAGTTCAAATGCAACCCGTTTTTCTGATTTGCCAAAAATTGGTGACATCACCATGTCTAACAGAATGTTGTCACCGATCACACGAGATAAAGCAGTTTGGATGTTGTCCCAGGGATTTGATTGAGTGTTTTTAGCGTTGCTTTTTACTTGGCAACGCTTTTTACGTAGTGTCAAGCCTTCTCATCTTTCACCCCTCTCTGTCATCTCGTCTTCTTTTCTCATCGCCACCTGCCTTATTCTCTGAATTATGAATGATTAGAAAACCCTAAACATCGGACTGTCCAACGGGAAGGTGATTTAATGGCTGATATGCATTCTAAAGCTCAAGAAATTAAAACTATAAATACAATCTAATTCAGTTTGTCATATAACGTCACAGTTCGACTACTCTTGGGACAGTCAAGTACATCAGTATTGAGGACATTGTACTTGCCAGACACCCATTTACGACATGATCTACAGCTTAACCACATTGGGCTGGCCCTGTTCATGCATTTAAGATTGATTTAATTTATTCTTTGGTCCAATCAGAGAGCTTCAGCCAAAGCAGGACTCGCCTTGCTTCAGCATTGTAGCAAAGTTGATGTTAACATTTAAGAACAGACAGACGTGTTCATCATTTTTGAATGGTACTAAACATAGGATTATAAGTATTCTTATTGTGAACCGCATTATGTATTTTGTCCCCTTTACATGAGTTAAAGATATTTTTTGTTATCCTGTCGGTTAGAAAACAAGTTTGATTGCTGCATTTTGTTTGCCTTTGTGATAGATTTTTTCTTTTTTTGGAGATATGAATGTTTGATTCATCAACCTTTTTTGCTATGAAAGTTTGTTACTGGACTATCTTTTGTGCCTATTGTTTCAATGTTTTGAAAAAAATCAAATATAATTGCAATCATCTTTGCCAGAGTTATTTTGTATATAAATATATCAATTTTTTTAACCCAGGAGTTGCGCCTATTCTTAGCAATGTATTTGGTACATGTCCATTTATTATAGAGCGACCCAAAAATTTGAATTAAAAATAAAACTACACCTTGGGTCAGCCTCAAACACCAAGTGGTTACCATGTGACATCGCTGGGCAGTGATTTCAGCCTACCATAAGGACAACTGCAACATATGCTTCACCAGAAATTGTGTTTACTCAAAGCAAATATGTGTGTGCGTGCACTGCGCGTGTGCACGTTTAGAGCTAAAGGATTCTAATGACATAATGATTTGTAGTCCATTGGCGACAGAGCCGGGCTAGTGGAAGTGCTTCTAGCCTAACCTTTCTGTGCAACAATAGAGCAGGAGGATATTATCGACCACATCTCTTAAGTGTGGCCATGAATAATTACTGTAATCCACATACCTTTACAAGTGGACTGACCTAAACCAAAGCACATTCCGCTCTAACATTCCACAGAGCTTTTAGCTTTCAACACACAGCTTGGGGGAATAAAACAACATGCCAGATCGTATAGGAACGAGGGCATATGGGAGATGTTTTGTTTAGTCCTATTTAATTCCATTGTACTGTTCACTGAGGAGAAACCGAATTATTAACGTTCTGGAGGTTTTGTTTTGTTGTTTAAATATGTGGCTCTTTTCTAGCCAACAATTTCTCAAATGATATTATTTTAGTATATTGTATTTTGTATTTGACAGTATATTTCTGACACACGTTCTACTGAATTCTTTAATATAATATAACAATAATATTAAAAATAATAACCAGCTGCTCAGTATTCTATCAAAATGACTTATTTTTAATCACACATTTATTTGAGTGCTCTAAATCTGGAGAGGGTTGAAACTGTAAAGCTATTTTTTAATAATTCCCAAAAAAAAACTAACGTTAATCTGTGTTCTTGGTTAACTAAACATTGAAGCCAATAGAGATGTGTGAGACCAAAGACGCATGATGAATCATGGTAGAGCTGGATTAGTTGGTAGACGAAGGCAGTTGGAATAGGTTCAAGTGTACAGCACAGACAATTTGGAATAGTAATGTAACAACAGTTTATGACCAAAAATAATCTAATTTGCTTAGATTCGTTTTTGTAAAAATGTATTTTAAAATAATTTACTTTGGGAAATCTCTGTTATTTTTTTATGGAGAACTTGATATTAAACAGCTTTTTACTTTTTATTTTACTGCCATAGTGCTGGATTTTTGTTTGTGATCATACACAAGTTTGATTTTAACAAATCAAGCTTGTTCTAGTGATTTTTGGTTCTACAAAGACACTAGCAGCACAGATTGACGTACTGCATGGAAGATAAACTGTCCTTAATAAAATATGGGCTTGATCATATGCTATTTAATTACATATTTGCTATTTTCTATCAGTTTGGAGTTGTATGTTGATTCCTTTTTGTCTTGTCACATTTTCCCAAATCTGTGTATAATGTGTACAATAAACGATATATTTCAGGTATATCAGGTTCAGGTCTGGTAGGGTTAGGTAGGTCCAACACTACAACAATTACAGGACACAATTGCAATCATCAGAACTTCAAAGAGTTACGTGGTTTGCCAAAGTAATTGGATGGTGATGGACCATTAAGTGGCTTCATTGGCCTACTTTATAGCATTCAAACCTTAAGCAAGTCAAACACATACAGACATGCTGCCTTAATATATGCTGGCAGAACATCAGGGCATTTGAAAAAACTTGGAATGTGTAGCTTTATGAAAATTGTAGCTGCATGGTGGCCTACCTTATATCTAGATAGAAAGGATATAGGCCTATCATATCAACCAAAAATATTACTCAATACAACTCAACAACTCAAGTACAACTGCACTCAGTGGTCTGTTGCTCTAAACAAACCTTGAATTCAAAAATCTAAAACTACATTTAATGGAATTATTGTTATTTATTTGTTAGAATAAATTTCGTTTAGACCTCATAATATTATATCTTTTTATCTTAATATAAAATCTGCAGCGGGCCCAATCGCCTGAGCTAACTTGGAAGTACGTCATATTGCGGAAATAAACTACGGTCTTGTAATGCCACTCTAACCAAAATGGTTGGAGAAAGTCTGTAATGTTTTGATTGGTAAATACATCTAGATCTGATGGCTCGCACATACCTGATCTATGTTAAGTGATTTATAGGAATTAACAATAATCCATCAAAAAGCAACATTGAATCGAGAACAAAGCAAATGCATCTGAAACAGATCAAGGTGAGACCAATCTGAATTGATCAAGAGCAGCCTGACACAGGCAGGGCTAACATGAACGTTGTTGAACACATGGTTATAATGGAGTTATACTTGACAAGAAAGGCTCTGAATTGCAAGGTTCATCAATGCATTTAGACAGTATGCACGTAACAACGTAATTCGAAGCGCTTGTTTGTATGCTGTGATAGACAAATGAGGACGCAAATGAGAAATCAAGTTGTTAGTTTGCAGTGCAGCTACAGAGAAAACTGATCCACAGAAAGAGAAGTGGTATTGTTCCGAGTCATGAGATCTGCGCCTGCGGGCTCGAGTTTCATACATTGATCCGCATAGTTTGAAAATAAAGCAGAACGTAATCTGATGTGCTGATTGAGTAATGTGTAGGCTGTCAAGAGTAATTACCATGCCATCAATGTGTGCTGACTTGATACTTGGCTTCTATCATTTCAACTGCAAGTCCTATCTTGATGCTTTCTTACGAGGCTTTGATACGACTTTCACATCTAGTGTTGACTAAATTGGCAAAACGTCCAAAACCAAAATCATAATGAAAACATGGGAACACATTTTATTCACTCAACACAACTTTTGTAATGGTATTGCTATGTGTATTCATTTATTATGATTACACCCTCAATACAATTAGAAATCAAGACTGCTCAAGCTTTTGATTCACTTCACTCACCTGCCTGCCCGTCCGCCCCTCCCTTACTCACTCAGTCACTCACTCACTCACTCACTCACTCCCTCACTCTCTCACCCGTCCCTCACTGTCTTCTGTGTGTGATTCCACAGATGGCTTTGGAGAGTCGACCACTGTACCTTCAGTCTTCCCCCCTTCTGTTCTGGACGTGTTCACTGCTGCTGGTCGGCTGTGGGTGTGTGCCCATGCAGAGAGGTACAAAGTCTTCCTCGCATTCTGAAATATGCTCCGTACTCTGCTGTGGATATCGGTGCAGTAACGGCATGGTTGTGGTTGCGTCCTTAATAGCGTTGTCTATAATAGCTGTTGCTGCCATTAAACTATTTCAGCCAGACTGCCTTATTGCGTTTTAAATTTCATACAATTTGAAAATGACTCTAAACGGCAAAACCAGCCTGGTTCTAGTGTAATAGAAATCAGCCCACAGGCTGTGTTGTATTGGCCATTGAGAGCGATTTATGCATGGAAAAATCCTACAAGCAGTCCCTTTGGATGCATTCATACGTACACACATAAATACACTGTAGTACTTCATGTTACTACTGGACGTCATTCTGTTCAGACATGACGAAAGAGGTGGCGAGCTACACTGACGTAGCCAATCAGATCATCAAGCTGGTGTTGTCCGGTTCCGCCCAGAAGCGCTCTTATCAACGCCTGTCCAACTTCACGGACGCCATCGGCAACCGAGTCAGTGGCTCCCACAACTTGGAATTGGCCATCAAGTACATGTACAACGCCATGAGCCAAGATGGCCTGGACGTACATTTAGGTAGGTCTACACACTGTGTGTGTGTGTGTGTGTGTGTGTGTGTGTGTGTGTCTTTTTCTGGATGTCCCCACTAGTGACATTTCCAGACTCAGAATGTCCTTCCAAGTCGTTTAAGTCAACCACCTGAATTTTCTGTAGCAACTTCACAAAAGCACCTGGCGATGTGTTTGTGAGAAAATAAATATGTGTGTGGGTGTCGAATAGGTTGGAAAACACATGTAACCCTGACTGGTACGTTTCTGGTAAACGAGAATCATCTGCTTTCCTTTCTATTCCAACTTGATTGCAGCAACTGGTGGGTCGCCCACTGCTTTCTCATACGTTGTGGTGCAGCTTAGCTAAGGGCTGGGTTAGGTTAGTGCAGCTCAGGTTAAAGTAACGATCTGGGAGAGATTGCCCAAACGTAGCCTAGGAAAGTAGCTAGCAGCAATTATCTTGCTAGGCCCCATGATCATCCATCTTTAAACAATGGAAGTAAAGGATTCGATATATTTACAGTTGGATCCATGGTTGGAGATGGAGGGTTAGAAGGACTGGAGCTATGGAAAGGTTTAGAGTTACAGGGACCCAATTTTACCCCCAGCTGTGAGTTTGATAGGCCATTACAAGCCATTTCAAAATCTGCCCTGTGACTTGTTGACATCACAAGTGGGGGTCCCACTCACACCTGGTGGTATTATAGGGGCCCTTTAAAGTTGGAGTGATAATGAAGTGTTATAGTTGAGGGCTGAGCACCAGGGGTCCTCTACTTGAGATACTTTAGAAGAAGGTACTTATGCGCTCACCAATCTGCCCTATTACCGTGACATACTTTGAAACAGAACTATTTAGCTGTTTAGCAATTGGGTGTGTGTGTGTGTGTGGTTTAGAGGTGTCTGTGATTGCGTGTTTATGTACGTATTGCGGCATGTGTGACACGTAAAGTGTGTGAATTATCTGGGATAGTTTGAGGACTGGGTAGGGAGTAGAATACTTTGGTCGAGACCACAAATGAGATGATGACGGTAGCATGACTGTAATAGTAAATGATGTCAAGTCATGCTTTGTGATATCTTCACAAAATGAGCTAATGGCAAACTATAGGAACAAACTAAACATCAATAAACTAGAGCATGATGTTCTCTGGTCATGTGTAATGTCTGGCAATGTTTGATTGAAATGAAGAATTTAGTATTTAATGCCTGCACTATAAACATGGCCTATGATGTTAGCACAGAAATAACCCATTGCTGCTCCAAACTGACCCTTTTCAATTGTTTCACGTTCTAAATTGAACATTGAATACTTTTCTATAATCTGTGAATAAATGATCCACTTTCATGCTCTGCTTGGAATATGATCTCCTGATTTTGTATGTTTTATTATTTGATAATTATTGTTTTTGTTCTTTTGTTTGTGTTTTTTGTCTCATTTGGTATTGTTTTAATTATCTTGTTATTGTTTTTTGTTAAATGTTTTGTCCAAATGTGCTTATATTGTAATGTTATCATTGAGGACCCCAATAAGGAGTTTCTCACATGGATATATCTATCATCCAACAACCTTTACTTGTACCCTACAATTGTAAAAACATAATAGCTGGCTTTGTCTATAGCCATGAGTATGATGGTTGTCTTTGTTTCCTGACAAGCAGAGCCGGTGAAGATCCCTCATTGGGTGAGAGGAGAGGAGGGGGCTGAGATGATTCTACCGAGGCCCAAGAGGCTGGCCATGCTGGGGCTGGGCAGCAGTGTGGGGACTCCACCTGAAGGTACAAGTCATGGAGACATAGAGATTATAGTAAGGCTTTTTCATCTTGTAGAAGATCTTAAAGCACCATATCTGTCTAGTGATGAAACCGTCATAACAGTCTCTCCCGGCTTCACTAAAACATCCGTTACCAATATAATTTGACAAACACTATTACACGGCTTTGTTTACAATAGTTATAGTATTCTACGGTCTGTTATTTCGGAATAGCCGACCGCTGCTATGAACATCAGAGCGTTGCTACCGATGCTATGACAAAGTTCTTTAGCGGAAGCAAGAAAATAATTTGTAAATCAATAAAATATGTCTAATTAATTTTGTGTGTTAAATTATGGATTTCTTTAGTGAGTAGCCATGTAATTAGCAGGATAATGTACAGAAAGCCGATCATTAATAAAACAGATGTTTTCGTGAAGCAAGGAGAGACGGTTGCGATGGTTTCATCACCAGAGCGTTGGACCATCACACATTACGTCAATAACACCTTAACAATCCCCTCGCTCCCATTGAAGCATCTACCGCTTTGCTTCCTTGATGGCTGACGGTTAGAGTTGGTCCAAATACATGAGCCAGTGGTACACTGTGAGGCTGCATAACGACGCTCTGTACCTTCTCTCGCTGCCTGTCCTGGCCCATCTCTAGGCATAGAGGCAGAGGTGGTGGTCGTGAGCTCTTTTGAGGACTTGAAGAGCCGAGCGGGCAATGTCACGGGCAGGATCGTAGTGTTCAACCAGCCCTTTGTCAGCTACCCTGAGACGGTGGCGTACAGGGCGTTCGGTGCATCCGAGGCCGCCAAACTAGGAGCTGTGGCCGCGCTCATCCGCTCCATCACTCCGTTCTCCATCAACAGGTATCCCCACCGTCTGGTCTGTCTAAGACAAACTATGCCATTGTCTAGACAGAGCTTGAAATAAGATCCTCAGTGGCGATACGGTAATCCAATTTTAAGCACTGTTGAGTGCATTTATTTTGTATCATGGGTATTGGTTCCAAATGATAACCTTTAACCTGACATTGATAAAGCCGAGCTCGACAGTAAGAAAATGGGTCTAGTTCAAGGGGATCTCCGTTATCGTGGTCTTTACTGGGGTCTCTCTGCTGTCCTGCCAAGTCCTCACACAGGCTGGCAGGACTACCAGGCGGGGGTGCGGCGTATCCCGGCGGCCTGCATCACGGTGGAGGACGCCCAGCTCATGTCCCGCATGGTGGGCAGAGGACAGCGGGTGGTGGTCCGGGTGACCATGGGAGCCAAGACGCTGCCGGACGCGGACTCCTTCAACACGGTGGCGGAGATCAAGGGCTGGCTGCACCCTGAACAGGTACCCACCTTGGGGTGTGGGCTGTCGGGTTCTGGCCGTACCGCCGCCGCCTTGCAGGAAAGGACAGAACTACCTGTGACCAACACAATAAATGAGTGTTGGTCACAAGCAGTGGCCTGATAACCAGATGATTGATGTCTTTAGTTGTTCTGGCAAATGCTCGGCACCTGAGTGTATATACTGGATGGCTGATTGAAAAATGAAAAATAATGATGACAGTAAAAAAGTTACTTATTTACTGACAGTTTGATCGTAAATAAGTAACTTTTTTATACTCATTGTTATTGTTTATTGTTTTATCTCTTTCTACTTTCTACAGCTGTGGCCCCCAAATTTCCTGTCTGGGATTGATAAAGTATAATCTTATGTTATCTCTTAACTTGGTACCGGGCAGCTATGGACGGGTGCTAAGGATTGTGGGTACTGTTGAACTGGGCTGGACTATCAGGAATGCTGTTGACTCAACGTATCACCCTCGGCCAGTAGGTCAGTCAACCTAGATTACATCCTCAAAATAAATACAATGGAGCATCCGGGGATGCAAGTCATGTCAGTGTGATTTCACAATATATCAATATGGGATTTCACAATATATCAATAAATGACTGATTTCCCAATTTCACACGGAACAAGAAATTCTGTAGGAAAAGAAAGGGAGACATTTTATTTGGTTCAGTGAAGGCATGAACCTTGAATGTCACTTCAGGGCTGAATGTTTTCTCCATGCTCTGTTGATCTCAACTTCCAATATCAAGGACATCCAAGTCTTCCAATACTATTGTCCTCGATCACCACTCCAGATCTTTGAAGGCTAAATATCTCTGATATGTGATGGGCGTGCCTGAAACTAGTAGTTGTATCTGACGCTATCACGCTTTACGTTGACTCATCTTATCTCGACTTTCATTTAATAGTATGTTTCATCATGTATTATATTATAAATTGCTAGAGTAAGGCAATTTATTTTAGAAGCATTTTGTCGTGGAAATGATTTTTGTATCAACAGTAATCAATGAATCAAATGCCAGCAATAGTTGGATCAATCTACTAATAAAGAAGTGATGTCTTTTCAGATCTAGTCTTATCTTATCTGCATGCATTCATTGGTTCCCACTTCCCAGTATGACTACAGTCAACGCTTAACCTGCACCTTTCCACACAACGTTATGCTTGGATTTCCCTTGATTATTTGAAGTCATTGCTACACCCTTAAACAATCCTGATTACCTTTTTTGTGCGCGAGTTGGATGAACCATTCCTAAACCTCAAGTACAGCTAATGAGTAGCCTCAAGCCAGGCCTTTAACCTCACCATACTTAACCATGCTTCCGCAAAGAAAATGTCTCTGTAAAGCAACCTAGAGAACGGTTCTGTTCCACAGAGAACTCCCTGTGGTCATGGCAACAGAAACAGTTTATTTCTGTTCAGACTCCATAGCCAGTTGTCAGAAGTTAACAATTTTACATTTAAGGGTACTAAAAGATTTTAACACTGACACAGCAAGTTGTGTCATTCCCCTCATTGCTGCCCACTGGCATGACTATTCTAATGTGTGCGTTTATGCAGTAATTTTTTTGTCAGTCAGATTTGTGTTCAGCTCTCATTTCCTGGGCAGAATGAGCTGCTCATATAGTGGCTTCTGCCAGGTGTTCCTCATAACCCTAAAAGGATTAAATTGATTCGGTTAATTTTAACATGGGTCAGGTGAACATTTTAACCCTCCCATTTAGGAACCAGTTTCAACCAACGATATGATCTCATGGGAGGGTTAAATCATCAAATCTTATCATGGGAAGCCTGCTATGGGCTGCCAGGCAGGTTTTGTCACGTTGACACATTCTGAACAAATCCAGATGGATCACTTTGTTTCTATGATTTGTTCTGCCAGTTATCGAATGACTCAATTGACTTGAAAATACATATCATAACATAAGCAAAAATGCTCTCTGACAACCATTTCACCTTGTCTTTCAAATCTCCTGTAACACCTACACCTTTTTTTGTGACATATTGACCAGGAATCAATACAATTTTAATGGTTCATAAAAAGTTAGTTTGACAATCAAATATATTCTCTTTCGATTCACAATTTTTCAGATATTTTTGCGAAGTGCAATGTTCACGGTGATCTGTTAGGAAGGCAATATAACCGCAGTTCTGTTGATGTCAGCTGTTCTACAAAATCCCTAACATACCCTTACATCCGAAAAGGGAAACAAAAAGCCCTCTGTTGACCCATCACTTAGTGAGTCATCCTGTCGGGGGGAAATGTATGCGGTAGAGAGAAAAGACACTAGTAACCACACCGGATGTGGTTTGTGGAAATGTGCCATGAATCATGGAAGTAATGTGAGTGTACTGGTGGTGAGTGTTCAATTTCAAAATACTGTTGTCAGTCTGGTTGACTCTCAAAGAGAGAGATTATCCATGTATCTGGCCATGTTTAATTCTGTATAATCGATAATAAACCTCTGTTTAACAGTTTGGGTCAAGAAGGGGAATATTTAAATGTATGTGTAAAATGGAAGACAGTCTACCCTCTGACGGTGGATCCTCCCTCTGGGGATTGTTCTGTTATGCATGTCCTCTTCACAGTGAAGTGGAAAACTGAAACTTGGCCATTTTGACAATAACCAGATCATGTCTCATTGGGCCCTCTATGAAGCTATTCTGTCCCCTTTGAAAGATTTGTATTACTGCATGCTCTATGTCTGAACTCTTCTTTAATATTTATCTTTTTGGTTGTCTGTTTGTCTGTTCAATTGTGTTTAGCTGTTCAATTCCTCAGTGGACTTTGGTTACACTGTAGTGACTATCAAGATAAATAGTTTAATCCCAAACAGCTCCAAAATATGTCTTAAAAGCTGCCCCACAAACCAATATCCGGTATACGTTTTGGTTGGTGGTTGGGGCAGTTTCTCACTCGTCTTCAGGAGCAAACAAAGAGTTTTGTACAGACAAGTGTTTGGCGAACTATTCTAAAGTGATGATTATATTGTGTTTTTGTAGAAAGTTCCTACTTTGCTGTCATTTCTAATACCGATTCATTCAACCGGCCAGGTTGTCATGCTCAGTGGTCACTTGGACAGTTGGGACGTAGGCCAGGGGGCCATGGACGATGGGGGAGGAGCCATCATTTCCTGGGAGGCCCTGTCCATCATCAAGGACCTAGGCAAGTGAGAAGGGGAACAACAACTGCACCGAAGTGAAAAAACAGATTTTTGGACCCTAGTCTATTGGACAGCTGCTAGGGGGCTCACACACACACACACACACACACACACACACACACACACACACACACACACACACACACACACACACACACACACACACACACACACACACACACACACACACACACACACACACACACACACACACACACACACACACACACACTTTGAAAGTAGTGCACACATCAACGGCTAATCTATTTGCATTACAAGGACTCTATATATATATGAACTATACTAAAATATAATTTTTATTTAGTGTAGTCAATTAATTCTGTATGGATTCCCCAGTGTGCCATAGGAACTAGCATAGCGATTTATTGTTAATGATTCATTACAAAGATTGAAAAGACAAATGCTTAATAAATATGATTCAAAATGCATAGAATTTGAATCAGCAATAAAAAAATATATGGTTGTCAAAATGTTTCTGATGGCTTTATAAAAAACAATCATACATAATTTAGCGCAGTTTAAATTCGAAGCTTGGTGTGAATGCCATGTCTCTGTGTGCCCAGGCCTGCGGCCACGGAGGACCATGAGAGCCGTGCTGTGGACCGCCGAGGAGCAAGGAGGTGTCGGGGCTCAGCAGTACTACGAGCGACACAAGGTACTTGTGTGTCTGCTGAATATACCTGCAGACATGCACAAACACTGGAGTTTCACTCAATGTCGAGATCGCTGGTATTCCCCTCCATTACACACACACACACACACACACACACACACACACACACACTTCTGTAGTTAATCTTATTTGACTTGAATCAGGGGGAACGTTATGAACTGAAATCGGATTGGTTTCCATCTCGAGTCTGGATGTAAACCAATCACAGACTTCAGATCTTTGTGATCTCTGACTTAATTAAAGGGTGCGGAAGAGCCATAGATTAGTGTGTTACATGTGTAACTGCTACTTCGTATTTGCAGTACCACAAAGTATACCACAAAGAGCATATTTCACAGGGAAGCTAGGTGGAGTAATGTTTTGTTTACTTTGTTATTTTTTTTACTCACTTACTCTGGTCCGCATGAAATGGTTTTGTCTCAATTTACCATCGGGTTAGGGTTTGACTAAAGCTAATTAGCAATATATTGAGGTTTTCCCGACAGCCTTGGGTGGTTTGTTTTGCAATTGTACTACACAAAATCTGATATTTTTATTCGTATTACACTGAAAGATACCCTTGAACTGGCAAGTTGGCCATAGTAAAAAATTAATAAAAAACATAAGTCATAATATTTGACATGCATATTTTTCTGTCTCACATGGTGCTCGGCTCTAACCGGTGACCTCCCCTCCGTCCATCTCTCTTGCCTGGCCCTCGTGTGACAGGTGAACATCTCCAACTATGACCTGGTGATGGAGTCCGACTTGGGGACTTTCGCTCCAGTGGCCCTGCAGTTTACCGGCAGCCAAGCAGCTCAGAAGGTAGGTGATAGGAATGATAGGAACATCTGATGGTATCACACCTGTCGTAAATGCAGTGGGACTTACAATCCAGACAACACCTAGAATCAAATCCAATATTAGCTGTTGCAGACATGAGAATCTTGCACTGCACATCTTGGAAATCATGACCAACGTTTGGTCTTATAGCGACAGATTATGCATTGAACAAAGGAATGTAATGTGATGTTGTGACTTAGGAGGTAGACGCATTGATCGTTTGTTAAAGGTGACCGAATGTAGCAATTCAATCAATAATCAAAATTTTAACAAATGATCAAATAGGCCCACAGGAAGACACATGAGGAAGGTCTTATGTTATATACTTGTTAACTATTTACTCTAGTGTTTAACTTAAACAGACAAAAAAAGGCAACATTAAATGGTGGCAAATGATTGTCTTGTCTTTACATATAGAGCACATTCAGGTGAGCATGGATCCTGAAGGTAGATAGGAGTGTAGTCCTGATGGAGAGCTCGTCAGAGAATAAGAGGCTATGTGCATATGTACACTGGAACCTGATAAATAGTGAAAAATAAAAAAAACTAGGCAGGGACTCACAACATCAAAACACAAGAAAAGACCAATTTAGCCAAGCAATAGAGAATATCTGTAAAATAGGACAATTGACAGTTGAATATAAATAACAATAAAAAGTCATTTAAAAATCCCCCGACAATTCGTAATCCTTGCTGTTAAAGATACTAGTAAACATGGTTGTGTGTGTGCTGGCAGGTGATGCAGGAGGTGGTCCAGCTCTTGGCTCCCATGAATACAACGCGTCTGGAGCCCCACGGGGAAGGCACCGACATCGAACCCTGGATGCAGGCTGGGGTGCCAGGTTGGTCACCACAAAACATGTCCGCCTGTCTTCCTTCTGTGTTTCTTAAATGTTAATGTTTCTATAAAATAATAGTATAGAATGTTGCTAAGCATATTAGAAATTGCTAACTGCTAAACGAAACGTGTCAAAATTCTTCATTACATTTCTCGTGTGTAATGAGAAACCCTACCTGATTAATCACTGCTACAAATAATTGTTAACTAGTTTGAGAAAATCGTGGTGTATTACTAGTCTCATGGAGCATTGTTGTGGTACAGAAATCTACCAACCACAGAGCTCAAAATAGGGTTTTACAGTGACTGACCGGCCGGCCCCACCAAACGCATGGCATCGCCCTGCACCCACTCTAGTTGCTGCTTGTGGGAGTTTACCACGTTGTTGATGTAAGTCCTTAAAACCAGAAAAGGAATTTCACCACGAGTCCGTATGGGCCACCAGGACTTACTGAATGTCGATTGTCCAATCACATGGCCGAACGCGCGCTGCACTACGTGCTAATTTGCATACGATTAACTGAAGTCCCACCCCTTCAATACGCCGCAATCCCCCGCCTGCACGCGTGCCTTCCCACAAACCCTTGCCCCACTCGATAACGTGTCCTATACAACGCGAATGGGAGGCGTTGACAAACGCGTGGTCTCCTTTTTGACTCTCTGGGGCCGGCCGCACCAAATGCGTGGTCCTGTTCAATATACTATGTTATATCATACTGGGCAATTGTAGCTCACACCGAGTAAGAACAGATATTGTAAAGGGAACAAATTTTTTATAAAATTATTTAAATGTTGACATGTCTGTGTAGGGGTCTAATACGTATACACTTTAAGACTTGTGTATACTTCAGTTAAAGTTTTCTCAAGCTCAACCCAAATGAGATGGAAAAGTACTTATCTTACAGAGACACACATCACAGCGTACATAGACCAGCATAGTATAAAGTACTGTTAATTCAGTCTGATAGTGTTCATTTTAACCTTTAGATGGCAGCAAACACACACAACTGTTAGTGTGCTGTAACTCCCCTTAAGCAATATTTAACACATTATGCACATTGTGTGTGTGTGTGTGTGTGTGTATGTGTGTGTGTGTGATCCAGGTGCGAGTCTCCACGTGCAGGACAGCAGGTACTTTTGGTTTCACCACTCGGAGGGAGACACCATGAGCGTCCAGAGCCCTGAGGATATGGACCGCTGCTCGGCATTGTGGGCCGTGGTGGCCTATGTGGTTGCAGATCTGCAGGATATGCTCCCCAGATAGCCAATCACAATGGGACAGGCCACGTTGGCAATCAATCAACGAGCCTATGGAATAATTATTACTGGCTGATAATTTACTTTCGAGTCGTATTAAAAATGAAAACTACCTTGGAAATGTAATAAGGATTTTGAGTTGTCAAGCCTAAATACTTTTTTAATTGATTTATAAAAGTGACTACACCAAAGCATGATTGCTTGATAAAAACATATTTTGTCTATCTTCAAATTATTCGACCTGTAGTCTGTGTGATTTTCAATATTACATATTTTTTTACAGAAATTGTGTACTTTTATTTGGGGACCTATTACCTGCTGTTGTATTGTGTTTAGCTTCACTTTTAAACAGGGTTGGAAAATATTATTGGACGTTGGTTCATTTCATAATTAAGTTCGGTACTTGAGTACAATATTGAACAGATGCTTTGGGTGCAAGAGATCGTTTGTTGAAAAAATTGGATGAACCAAGCAATAGTGTTAGATGTTAAACAATCCTTTAGCAACCTTGTGGCAATTGGAATGCACTCACCTGTGATATAAGCACTCACATTTATCAGGGACATTTTGCAAGATCAGCAATCAAGTCCCGAATTGGTATTGACTAAGACCTTGAACATAGTTGATGTAATATAATCAGGGTTATCAAATGGTTTGGGTCCAATGTGCATTCATTCAGTTTTTCCACACATTACAAAGGAACAAAGGAAGCTGTTGACAATAGGCACTGCACATGGTCTTTCTTAGTCACTTTTAATGTGAACGATACATCACATTTTAAAGGGTAAAACGGATATGATGCATTTTACATGTGACCTCAACAAATGTGACGGACCGTTGCCTTGAATAAAACTACAGATTTCGCTGGGTTTGACCATTGTGGTCAATTTGGATAATATTAGTGCACAACTCAACAAAATATATAACATAGGTCTAGTTGTTTTTAGATATTTGTATGCGGTAGTGTTACATATTCTACCACTTTTTTAATCAAATTTAGCAAGTCAAGGAAGTCGCAGCTTGTCGTAAAACAGTAAAGTAACATTGAGTTTTGTGTAACCGCTCAGTGCACTACATCTCTCGTCTCGCACAATATACGTCACAACACTAACGTGTTTCTTATGACGTGTTCTCCAGCGCCTCCTGGTCCTTTTATCAGCCAGGAAGCGAAAGACGAGCAAGACCGGTTGCTCGTGTGACTACACACCTGGTACGAAACACACAAGGCATTTCGTTAACGTTAGCTTCAGCGGATCTGGGTGGCTGGTGGAGAGACGAAGTTATTACATCACTTCTGCGACTTTTGGGTGTTTAGTCTTTCCAATTACCTATTTTCACAGTCTTATACTTCATACATTTTACGACACAATGCGGCTTCCTTAAATTGTAAATGATCTGATAAAACTTTACAATAAGGGTAGATTAATTAACCATTATTTAGCATTAATAAGTATTATTATATAGCATTAGCAAAAATGATTACTAGACCATTAGTTAACTGTTAATGAATGCCTATAACTGCATTAACAAATGTCAATTAATGGTTGATTAATGCTCCCTTATTGTAAAGTGCTAACAATTATATTTTTTATTGACAAACACCAATTCATGACAGAATTTCAGTGGGATAATAAAAAGAAAAAAAGGTCTTGCCGATACAACGGTACACAATTGGGCAAGCTACTTGGAAGTGTAATGAGCTAAGCTGCCGATGAGGCTTCACTACACTGAGGCTGCGCCCCAGAGAAGGAGCCATTTTTGGCATCCACGGTTTTGTAAATCCGTGCCCTCGGGTTCACAATCAGTTTTTTTATACACCAACGAAACACGCACACATGAATCGAAACCGTGCACACTGGTTTACATTCATGGCATGATTGTGAATCCAAGGTCACGGATTTAAACGTTACTCGCCCCCCCCCCCCCCCCCCCCCCCCCCCCCCCCCCCCCCCATCTGACCGAAGAGGGGTTCCGTACGGAGCACCCCTGGGGTCACGTGATACAAAATAAAGTCTAAATCTGTGCGCACGGATTAGTTAAATTTGCGAACAGATTGGTAAAGCGTGCGCACCGATTGGAAAAGCGTGCCCTCGGATTCGTAAACCATGTGCACCGATTTGCAATCCGCATGCCATTTTCTTCAGCAAAACACTTCTTCCCAGTAAATTCAAATAATCTGGATTTAGGGGCAGATTTAATAATAGTTGTAGAGCATTCGCAATGTGCTGTTTGAATGTGCTCCTATGGTAGCCACCGTACTTGACTGAGCATGCGCCGTGGTTGGCGCGCCCCTCTAGGTATTCTGGTAGTAACGTAATGTTGGTCTAGGACTTACCATTGTGTTAAATAAAAGTACTACTGTTACAAAGTATTCCCTCCGTGTCAGGTCATTCAACATGGTGTCAGAAGTGAACACGGACACAATGGACTGTACAAGCATTGAAAACGAATAGGAAGATTAACTCACCGATCGAGCGTGGACAACCAACGTTACCGTAGCTAACGAGCTAACGCCACGAGCTAGCACTAGCAACGGACGTGCACCATCGTGATGGCTGACGGATTTCGCAGACCCGAACCTGTACTCTTTAATGGGAACGTCGCAGAGAACTGGCGAGTGTTCGAACAAGAGTACGACATTTTCATTGGGGCGGCACACTTTGACAAGCCAGCCCGCACACAGGCATATATTCTCCTCAATCTAGCAGGATCGGAAGCCATTGAACGAGAGAGGTCATTTGTATACGCGGCGGAGGTGAGAGCTCCCGGGGACGGAGGCGTCATCACTCCGGCCGAGTCAAAAGAAGACCCAGTATGTCTGAAGAGGAAATTTCGGGAGATTTGCAATCCTCAAACCAACGCTACGAAAGAAAGGCACAAGTTCACCACAAGGTGTCAAAACCAAGGTGAGACCATTGAAGCATACGTCACTGATTTAAGGATCAAAGCAAAGAGCTCTAATTTTGGAATTTTGCAAGATGAACTCATCAGAGATAGACTCGTATGCGGCATAAATAATGACAGTCTGAGAAAGATTTTGCTGCGTGACAGTGAACTGACTAACCAAGGCTATATCTGTATGTCGAATACATGAGCTGGCAGACCAACACACAAATACATTATCATTACCGCAAACACCAGCCAACGTTGACGCTGTACAATACAGATTTGCAAGGACGCAGGACTTGAGGATGTAGAACAGAGTCCACCAGACCCTCACAGCACCTCAGCTGGCTCCTAGCCTCCTCTCCTGCAGAGCTCAGGTTCCTCAGGCAGCCGATGGAGTTGTGTAGCGGCGTGGAGCTTGTCCGCAGTGCGGCCTCGCTTCGGCTCGGCGCCGACGCTCCAGCCGGAGAGGGGGATGACAACGGTGTTGGTGAGCACGCTCAGTGCGTGGCGCACCAACACCATCTTGACCGCGTCGCACAACGACAGGTTCCACAGCACCCCAGTGACCAGCTCGCGGATTTCGTTGTCGGTGGTCTTCCGCAGGAGCCGCAGCAGTGCGGGCACGCCGCCGCAGTTCCACAGGGCGACCTTGTTGTAGTCGGTGGCCTTGCCGTACACCAGGTTCCTGAGGGCCCCGCAGGCACTCTTCTGCACCTTGAACACCCTGTGGTCCAGCAGGTCCAAGAGCAGCTGGATCCCTCCCAGGCGACACACCTTCAGTTTGGTCTGAATGTCACTGTAGCACAGGTGCTGCAGGCAGGCGGCGGCGTTGGCCTGGACCCAGGGCATCCGATGCCGCAGCATGTGGATCACTTCAGGGAGCTTGGGGTCGTGCCATGCAGACTCCATGCTGCTGTAGATGGACGGGGTCCAGTCCCCCAGTCCAGAGCGTCTGGAGAAGGGGGTGTCCAGCCCCTGCTGGGAGACCCTGTAGTCGTAAGTGTACATGTAGCTGTCGTACTCGCTCCATTGGTATGGCAACGTCTGCACACCAGCAGGCTTGGTCCTTCCACGGTTTGGAACAGCAGTGCTCATTTCAGCGAGATGACAACTCTTCTGCTGTTTGAAGATAAACGATTATGTGAACGGGGTGGCTGTGGCCCTTGGTCTCTGCTTGACGGACTTCCTCTCCATAAAAGTACTACTGTTACAAAGTATTCCCTCCGTGTCAGGTCATTCAACAATAGTGAAATCAGTTATTAGCTTTGTGTTTTAGACCTTTCACGGCTTTTATGTGCATTATTAGTGAAGAAGTGGCCATCGTGGCGCTAGCTGGGTCCATTTGCTAAAGAACAGAAAAGGGCATGTGGATTGAGAAAAATACAATGAAGTGAAAAAGGAAAGGCATAACAATGAAAGACATAAAATAAGACTAACTTGGTCTCATTTAATCTACAGTAAATTAATAACCAAATCTTATGGTATTTTTTTGCATTTTAATACCCTCTTCATGAAAGGTAGACCAATTTCACAGCGGCATCATCGCAGGACACTGGCTCTTATAGTTAGTGGAGATAAGAAGATTAGTTGAGTTTGGAACAGTACTTGGGCCGATAAATATGACTTTGAGCAAAGACACAGGATCACAAGAACTGAGAAACGGCTCATAAGTATCGACCATGCTACACAGTGTGTTGGTGTTTGGGGTTGTTAGAAGTTTTCTTTGTAACTGCATTCTCATTTAAATGACTTGTGCATGGTGACGAGTTGACATTGTGGATATGTTACTAAAGTAGAATTCACCTAAAAGGCTCAGTTCCATCATTGACTCAACAAGGGGGCCCAAGGGGCTCTCACAACTCCAACCGCTGAAATGAAGAAGCAACTATCTGTTAGTTGAAACAAACAGTTATACCTGTGAATCCCATTTAAACATTGCATTTATACTCTTCTTTTGAAATGTTATTTTCCAAAGGAAAGGTATATGTAATATGCAGTCTATGGTTATACAGACTTGTCATTGGCACGCATACTACATCAATGTTTCCTACACTTTTACATTTAATTATTTATTTATTTACTGGTTTACTTGTGTTTAACTATTTCTTAAGTGAAAAATAAGCTTGTGCTTTTGTTCAGTGGACAGAATATAATTTAGGAAGGCTGATAAGATAACATTGGTTGTAAAATAAGCGAGCTATTTAAGTTCCCCCACAGGTGAGGCAATAACAGAAAGCTTTGAGACATCTCACAGATACCATCAACAGGTAGGTATGGTTGTGATCTTTTAAAATGTGTAGTTGCATACTTTATTTGCCCTGATGTTGATATTAATGAAAACGTTTTAGTTTAACAGCTCAGTGTTCTTCATTCTAGGATGCTCTCTATCCGGTTGTTCGCTGCGGCTTGGGTTGCCTGCCTGGCAAAATGTAAGTAATAGATCCATCCTGCTGTTACAGAACACTTTACTAACATGTATACTGTAGGTTATCTGTTTTTTTAAAGCTTTCTCTTGGGAATAGCTAGTCGGTACTCAATGCTACTTTTAACTTTGACTGGATAGTCTTCCTTTAGTCATTTATTCATGGGTCAGGTCCTAGAAGTTCAAGGCGGAGGAACTGCAATTATTATTATTATTATTACTAACCCTGTTACAGAACACTTTGCTCATATATGTATACAATTTACTACTTCACGGTATGACGGCCATGTCTGTTTTGAAACCTTTCTCTTTGTGCTGGCTATTAGCCAGTATCCGGGTCCATGTGGGGTTTGACTGGTCTTCTTGCCATGTGTCATAAGTCCACGGGTCTGCTTCTCAGATACAAATTCCAGACAGAAGGAGGAACTGCAATTATTTTTATTGTTTTATTAGTTGTTCATTTCTTTCCGTTTGGCTACACTGTTTCATTGAAATTACAATTACATTTACATGTCAGTTTAAGTCCTTTTATCAGATATATTATACTGAAGCTATTCCTACTGAGCTATATATTGTTCTTCTCTCATTATCCTCAGCCTATGAGTACTACTCCTACTCTCCAGCCCTTGGATCAGGTACTGGAACTCCCTTCTCGTCCTCAGGAGAAGGAAGCATCACAGGCGTGAAAGTCTGGGAGCTCCCTGGTAGTCACATTACTGGGTAAGACTTACTGTACCTCTCAATCTGGCTACATCAACAGTAGCTTACCACAGAGAGCAACTTGTCTGGCAGCAAAACGGAGGCATGTTTGATTGTCTACTCCTCCTTGTCAAAAAAGTATACTCTAGACTAGGGCAAGACCGTTTACTCCTTAACCTCTCCCATGCTGTGAGTTAGTGTAATATTTATGAATAACGTGATGTTATGAACCCCCCGTTTATTATATTTAATATGATTTTTATAGTTATGACTATAAATCATTATTGTTATTATTAGTTTATAACATTAAATATTCCTATTGTGTGTGTGTCTTCATTAATGCACTTGTTCTATGCTGTTACACTTTTTACACAGTTTTCCCATGTTTTACTTCTAGTATCCAGTTGCGTCATGGCACCGTATGGGGCGATGTTCTTGGTCTCGTCACCACCAGTGAACTGAGATTGGACCTAGTTGAAGGAGAGGCCATTACTCAGGTTCAAATGTGTTTATACTATGTTCTTGTCAATCAATGTCCTTGCAACCACAATGATGTCTTTTTATGTGTGTGTTAATATTACAGGTGTCTGGGAAATACAACCCACCCAACTACATCTATCAGTTAATGTTTGTGACCAGCAAAGGACGTTTTCTCATCGCAGGCCAGCCATTACAGGTTCTCTTTCATTTATTTATTTCCCTGTTCATTCTTATCTATATCTTTTTTTTTGTATTGAGTTATTGATTTTTTATTTAAGTCTGAATTGCTACCTATTTTTGTATTTTTCATCTGTTTTTGCAGAACACCTTTAACTTTTACCCCAAGCATGAGGAGGCGGAGCTTCGGATGTTGAGTGGGCGGTTCAATGGCGTTGGGATTACATCACTGGGAGCCCATTGGGGGATATTCTATCTGGAGGGCAAAATAGGGGAAGAACACCATGAAATTACTACTGAACCAAACGCTTAAAACTACATTTGACTTTTGAGTTTCTATGATTTCCTATTTAGCAATAAAGCACAATAAGCATAATCAGATTTTTGTTTATGTGAAGTGATTGGAATGAACACTGATCAGTTGTAAGGTGGGAATGGTTGTAATCAAACAACTTCATTAATGTTGGTAGGAATGGTTTAGGCTTCATTCTTATATTGCAAACTAAATCCTAACTACAACTAATTTTATCTAAACACTAGTCTCTAAAATGTAATCAAGGCATATTAAAGTTACCAAAAAGGCTATCTAGATTTATTTGATTTGTAAAAAAGGTATTTAAGTGGCCCGAAGTTTTATCAAATATTTTTTTGTCTTCAAGAAATCCTAACCCCCACACCATGCAACACAACTTTGCTCCCAGAACATATTGTACATCTCCAAATGAAAACCATCCCTGGCCAAACTGTACCCTTTGCCTTCTGGGGTCAATCCTGGATACATGTGAGATCTGCCTCGACACTTTATTCTTTCAAATCATGGCTCAAAAAAAGGTCTGTTTGCCGCAGCTTTTAATAAAAAATGCACGTCTCACTAAATTTACTCTTTTTTTATTTCTTGTATTTTACATTTCTTTTAAAAACTCTTAATGATTATCGTTAAAAATGTGTACATATGAATTCTTCCTTTGCAAAGCACTATGAAGGGTCTCATGTTTGATTGGTGGTTTATAAATAAACTTGCCTTGCCTTACTAAACGGTGACTCTGCTCTCGATCTTATATTCCGCCAATTCTCTACAAAAACAATTGTATCTACTATTAATATTCTACACATGGAGCTATCTGTGGCACACGTTCATGGTGCCAATTCAAGTAATATTTAAATATCCTCAGAAGCTTTAGATCTTAAAACTACTCAGTGGTTTTTGCTGTCTTTGGTTTTGTGTTGTGTTTGTCACGTGTTTTGTTTTCTTTGACGTCATATTGTATGTCATGTCAATAAAATAATCAATCAAATAAATAAACAATCAATAAAATAAAAATGGGATCACACAGGCTCAAAATACTAAATTTGTCACTTACTCGATATACATTTTATTGCAAAAACATATATAGGGTTTTAACAATTTTGTTTGTGAACACACAATGGAAATACTAAACAAACGCAGACTATGAACGTCATTTATTTTCCGTGTTTTAGCCTATACTCTATGCAAGTGAATGGAGGGTCAAAACGGGCCTAGGTCATTTATATTGTGCATACATGTTAAGGTAGGGAAGTGGAGTTTAAGACAAATATGCAAAATGGCTTTAATTATGTGAAAATGCAGACAGCTATAAAGACCACTGGGTAAAGAAAGAGGATAAAGGGTACATAATAATATTAAAAGACAGACTGTGTGTGTGTGCCAATTCACTTCTCTGTCATACAATACATTTTCATCTATGTATTTGTATACATAGATCAGAAAGGCTTTTGTATGTTTTGTGATGATCCAGTTAAAGTCACTACCATTTTGTCAGTACTTTAACAGCTTTGTTGTTAGTTTGGTTACCACTGTGTTCCACGGGACCCATGTCACCCTGACGTGTGCCCAGCTGAGGTAGACGATGAACGGGCCAATGGAGAGAACCTAGTAGCGGATGGCCACAAACATCACCCAGCCCATCGCAGGCACATGGGAATATTCCATCCCACCAGTAGACCACTTGTCTGGAAGAGAGCAGAGGTAGTTCATTTACATTTAGCAAACACCTTTGTCCAAAGAGACCTACAACCATTGATACACGTTCACACACCGACGGTGGTATCAACCATGTAAGGCGAGAACTCACTCACACACTCAGGAGGAGCGAACTAGCAACCTTCCGGGAATGAGTCTACCCGCGCTATCTCCTGAGCTACTGCCGACCCTGGTTTCTGGTTTAGATGTGAAGTGCTATTTTTGGAATGCTACAATGATGACAGCATTGTTTGGGAAATTTGCTATTTAAGTTCCACCCACATGTAAGGCGTTAGAAGAAAGCTTTGAGACATCTCACTGATACCCGTCAACAGGTAGGTATGGTTGTGATCTTTTAAAATGTGTAGTTGCATACTTTATTTGCCCTGATGTTGATATTAATGAAAATGTTTTAGTTTAACAGCTCATTGTTCTTCATTCTAGGATGCTCTCTATCCTGTTGTTTGCTGCGGCTTGGGTTGCCTGCCTCGCAAATTGTAAGTAATAGATCCATCCTGCTGTTACAGAACACTTTTACTAATATGTTTATCTGCTTTTTGAAAGCTTTCTCTTGGGGATAGCTAGTCTGTACTCAATGGTACTTAACTTTTAACTTTGACTGGATAGTCTTCCTTTAGTCATTTGTTCATTGGTCAGGTCCTAGAAGTTCAAGGTAGAATAACTGCAATTATTATTAATATTATTAGTATTACTAACCCTGTTACAGAACACTTTGCTCATATATGTATACACTTTACTACTTCACTGTGTGACAGCCATGTCTGTTTTGAGTGGTTGGACTGGATAGTCTTCTTGCCATTTCTCATAAATCCACGGGTCCGATTCTCAGATACAAATTCCAGACAGAAGGAAGAACTGCAGTTATTGTAGTTTCTTTGAAATTACAATTACATTTACATGTCAGTTTAAGTCCTTATATCATATATATTATACTGAAGCTATTCCTACTAAGCTATATATTGTTCCTCTCTCATTATCTTCAGCCAATGAGTACTACTCCTACTCTTCAGCCCTTGGATGTCACGCCCTGGCTCTAGGGACTCTTTTATGTTGAGCCAGGGTGTGTAGAGTCTATGTTTTGTGCTCTTTGTTTTCCATTCTAGGTCTTGTATTTCTATGTTGGCCAGAGTGGTTCCCAATCAGAGGAAACGAGTGTCAGCGGTAGCTGGTTGTCTCTGATTGGGAACCATATTTAAACAGTCTGTTTTCCCTCAGTGTTTGTGGGATCTTGTTCCATGTCGTGTTGCTGGTGGGTTTTGGGTGCCTAAGGACGGCACGTGTCGGTTGTTGTTTTGATTCGTGTTGGAATCAGTAAAATAAAAGTATGTTCGCATTCAACGCTGCGCATTGTGGTCCTCTGTTCCCGACGATCGTGACAGAAGATCCCACCAAAACTGGACCAAGCAGCGTGTCCAGGAACCATCGCCAGGGGAATCGCTAGCAGATCTCCGTGGCAACCTCGACTGGGTCAAGCCTAGTGAAGAGCAGAGAGGGTGGACTTGGGAACAGTGGAGGAAGAGTCTCGACTGGGTCAAGCCAAATGAAGAGCAGAATGGCTGGAGTTGGAAGCAGAAGAGCGAGAGTTGGGTGAGAACTATAGAGGCCTGGCCCACGGGGAGGAGAGACCCCAATACTTTTTTTAGGGGGGGGCTCACGCCGTGGACGACGGGGCAGCAGGAGGCCGCGATGGAACGGTCCAGCGGGTGTGCAGAGGAGGCCGCCAGGTTAAGGGGGCCACTGGTCACAGAGGAGAGGGAAAGTGTGGAGGCACGGCGAGAGGTACTGGGGTGTGTTACCAGTCTGGCCCGTTCCTGATCCCTGCATAGGGCCAGTGGTGTGTGTCCCCAGTACGGTCCGGCCTGTTCCTGCTTCCCGCACCAAGCCAGTGGTGTGTGTCCCCAGTACGGCCCGGCCTGTTCCTGCTCCCCGCTCCAAGCCGATGGTGCGCGTCGCCAGCCCGGCCCGGTCCATTCCTGCTCTCCGCACCAAGTCAGTGGTGCGCTTCGTCAGCCCGGCTCGGTCTGTTCCTGCTCCCCACACCAAGCCAGTGGTGTGCGTCGTCAGTCCGGCACGGCCCGTGCCTCCTCCACCGGTGCCTGGTCCGGTACCGGTCAGCTGCTCCATGTCGGAGCTAGAGCAATCCGCTCCACCAGTGTTCAGTCCAGCTCCGGCCAGCAGGGCCAGACCGGACCAGGGGTACTTTGGGGGGTTAGAGAGGGAGTGGGGATCACGCCCAGAGCCGGATCCGCCGCCAAGGTGGAGTGCCCACCCGGTCCCTCCCCTGTGGTGTTCTGTTGGCGCGGTCGGAGTCCGCGCCTTTGGGGGGGGGGTACTGTCACGCCCTGGCTCTAGGGACTCTTTTATGTTGAGCCAGGGTGTGTAGAGTCTATGTTTTGTGCTCTTTGTTTTCCATTCTAGGTCTTGTATTTCTATGTTGGCCAGAGTGGTTCCCAATCAGAGGAAACGAGTGTCAGCGGTTGCTGGTTGTCTCTGATTGGGAACCATATTTAAACAGTCTGTTTTCCCTCAGTGTTTGTGGGATCTTGTTCCATGTCGCTGGTAGGTTTTGTTTGCCTAAGGACGTCACGTATCGTTTGTTGTTTTGATTCGTGTTGGAATCAGTAAAATAAAAGTGTGTTCGCATCCAACGCTGCGCATTGGTCCTCTGTTCCTGACGATCGTGACATTGGATCAGGTACTGGAACTCCCTTCTCATCCTCAGGAGAAGGAAGCATCACAGGCCTGAAAGTCTGGGAGCTCCCTGGTAGTCACATTACTGGGTAAGACTTACTGTACCTCTCAATCTGGCTACATCAACAGTAGCTTACCACAGAGAGCAGCTTGTCTGGCAAAATGGAGGCATGTCAGTTTGATGCTCTGCTCCTCCTTGTCAAAAAAGTATACTCTAGACTAGAGCAAGACCATTTACTCCTTAACCTCTCCCATGCTGTGAGTTAGTGTAATATTTGTGAATAACGTCATTTTACGAACCCCCCGTTTATTATATTTAAGTGTGTGTGTGTGTGTGTGTGTGTGTGTGTGTGTGTGTGTGTGTGTGTGTGTGTGTGTGTGTGTGTGTGTGTGTGTGTGTGTGTGTGTGTGTGTGTGTGTGTGTGTGTGTGTGTGTGTGTGTGTGTGTGTGTGTGTGTGTGTGTGTGTGTGTGTGTGTGTGTGTGTGTGTGTGTGTGTGTGTGTGTGTGTGTGTGTGTGTGTGTGTGTGTGTGTGTGTGTGTGTGTGTGTGTGTGTGTGTGTGTGTGTGTGTGTGTGTGTGTGTGTGTGTGTGTGTGTGTGTGTGTGTGTGTGTGTGTGTGTGTGTGTGTGTGTGTGTGTGTGTGTGTGTGTGTGTGTGTGTGTGTGTGTGTGTGTGTGTGTGTGTGTGTGTGTGTGTGTGTGTGTGTGTGTGTGTGTGTGTGTGTGTGTGTGTGTGTGTGTGTGTGTGTGTGTGTGTGTGTGTGTGTGTGTGTGTGGTCTTCCCATGTTTTACTTCTAGTATCCAGTTGCGTCATGGCACCGTATGGGGCGATGTTCTTGGTCGCATCACCACCAGTGAACTGAGATTGGACCTATTTGAAGGAGAGGCCATTACTCAGGTTCAAATGCATCTATACTATGTTCTTGTCAATCAATGTCCTGGCAACTCTTGGCATATTTTTCATATAGGCCTCATCATTGTACTATGCGCTACTATTTTCCTACTTTGACAATATGTATTTTTATGTGTGTGTTAATACTACAGGTGTCTGGGAAATACAACCCACCCAACTACATCTATCAGTTAATGTTTGTGACCAGCAAAGGACGTGTTCTCATCGCAGGCCAGCCAACACAGGTTCGCTTTCATTTATTTATTTCCCTGTTCATTCTTATCTTTATCCTTTTTTTTTATATTGAGTTATTGATATTTTATTTAAGTCTGAATTCCTACAAATTTTTTGTATTTTTTTCATCTGTTTTTGCAGATCTCCTTTAACTTTTACCCCAAGTATGCGGAGGCGGAGCTTTTGATGTTGAGTGGGCGGTTCAAAAGCATTGGGATTACATCACTGGGAGCCCATTGGGGGACGGTCTGTATGGAGGGCACAACGGAGGAAGAACACCATGAAATTACTACTGCTCAACCAAACACTTAAAAGTACATTTGACTTTTGAGTTTCTATGATTTCCTATTTAGCAATAAAGCACAATAAGCATAATCCGATTTTTCTTTCTGTGAAGTGATTTGAATGAACACGGTGATGAGTTGTGAGGTGGGAATGGTTAGACCACTTCATTAATGTTGGTACTGATGTTTTAGGCTTCATTCTTATTTTGCAAACTAAATCCTAACTACTACTAATTTTATCTAAACCTTAGTCTCTAAATTGTACTCAAGAATTAAAATGTTACCAAAAAGCCTATCTCGATTTATATAATTTGTAAAAAAAAAAAAAAAAAAGGGTTGTTAATTGGCCCAAAGTTTGATCAAATATTTAGTTGTCTTCAAGAAATCCTAACCCCCGCACCATCCACCACAACTTTGCTCCCAGAACATATTGTACATCTCCAAATGAAAACCATCCCTGGCCAAACTGTACCCCTTGCCTTCAGGGGTCAATCCTGGATACATGTGAGATCTGCCTCGACACTTTATTCTTTCAAACCATGGCTCATTTAAATATCCTCAGAAGCTTTCGATCTTAAAACTACTCAGTGGTTTGTGCTGGCTTTGGTTTTGGGTTAGTGTGTTTGTCTTGAAAAGGCTTAGAGTCTTAAAAGACTAAATATGCCACTTTTAATCTATATAGATTTTATTACAAGATCATACATGGTTTTTACAATTTTATAACAATCTGTCATGAAGATTATTATACAATTTTAATCATCTTCATGACACTTTATTTGAAGGATTTCAAAGTGTGGAGAGAGTTGTCCAAATGACAACAACCATGTCCAAGCAAAGCATAAAGTAGGCTACACTAAACATGAAAACACATAACTACATTGTAATCTATTAGTTAAAAAGCCCAAGAAACTTTAATTGTGCAGGCCTATGTGAAGGACCATCTGTTGTCCAGTATCTAATCAAATTGTTTTATATTAATTACATTAAATACAATTATTGTTTAATTTCTAAAGGTGTCATGACATGAAAATATAAAAAAAGCCTTTGTCAGTGAGATGGTGGTGTTGGTTCTATATCCTCATTGGGTCTCCCAGGTTGACAGACAGCTATTGCTCCTCCCCTCTGGCTCTCCAGGCCCCGTAGCTGAGGCAGCTACTTCCCGCATAGCATAGTGTCGTCAGGAATGCAAAGAACTAAAGGCAGCGGGGAAGGGAAGGGATGGGCATTACGGTAAAGTGGAAACAAGGACCTATTGAGATTGACACAATTTATTTATATTATAAGTTGTCTGTTAATATTTCACCTATGTTGCACATAGTGTTGGTGTGTTTCGGGAGTCACCGTGAACATAGCAGAACCAGACTGTAGAAAGGATTTTGAATAGGAAGGAAAATGCAGAAACGCTAATCTGCTGTAGGACCTACACTCTATGTGAATGAGTAGACGTCCAACTGACGCTCACTTATTTGCTCACTACATCCCATGATGCATAGCGGTTTTCATTAGTACACAACAAAACAAACCCGTAATGACGTACGGGTTTGTCATGCAAATATGCTGTTACGGAGCGACATCAAACACATGTTGGCTTGTTTATGCGACTCTTAGACGTCACATTGGCCAAATATTGTTGACTATATAGCGATTAGGGGAACGATTGCCTTCCAACTCACTAACCAACTAATAATGCTACGGGGGTGTGACCAAGGAAACGGGGATGCAGCCGCAGGTGCGTGAAATACTTCCTGCGAGTTGGCTGACAAAAGAAAAAATGATTTGTGTTTATGTTTATGAGAACAAACAATGGAAATACACAACAAACGCAGACCCCGGACTATAGTTAACGTGTTTTAGCATATAGCCCATTGCAAGTGAATGGAGGGTAAAAACGGGCCGAGGTCATTTACATTTTGCATGTTATGGTGGGGAAGTGGACTTTAAGGAATAATATGCAAAATGGCTGAAATTATACGAAAATACAGACAGTTGTAAAGACGACTGGGTAAAGTCCCAACAAAAGACAGTAGTTCCTACCGCTGATGATGCCCAGCAATTGTAGTTATGGCGCCCCCTGGTGGCTCTGCTGACTGAAGCAGCGCTTACTGCTGCGTTCACCAGATACAGCACAGTGGCGCTACTATTAAAACACACAGACTAGAAGGAGGATAAAGGATACATAAGAATATTAAATCACAGACTGTGTGTGTGTGTTCCCGCAAATTCACCTCCTCTGTAATACACAACATTCCATGTATATATTTGTATACATATATTTGAATCAGAAAGGCTTTTGCATGTTTTATGGTGATGCAGTTAAAGTCACTACCATTTTGTCAGTACTTTAACAGCTTTGTCTTTAGTTTGGTTACCACTGTGTTCCACGGGACCCATGTCACCCTGACGTGTGCCCGGCTGAGGTAGACGATGAACAGGCCGATGGTGAGAACCCAGTAGAGGATGGCCACAAACATCACCCAGCCCAATGCAGGCACATGGGAATATTCCGTCCCGCCAACTAGAACCCACACCAGCAGACCACTCGTCTGGAAGAGAGAGCAGAGTTAGTTCCTGAGCGCTAGATGGCTTAAAGGGGCTGCAGGTATGATTTAAGAGCTATTACTTGAGAGTAATTTGTTAGAAATGAAATAGCCATACGTCAGCTATTAGTGAGTAAAAATGCAGTCTGAGAATATTGTTTGTTTTCAATTTACTGCCCCTGCCATTTTATGAGCCAGTTTAGATTTTAGACCGTTCCAGGCTAATTTCTGACCAATCAGGGCATCTCTTCCCTGATTGGTGCGGAGAATCCATCTTTCCTATTAATCACAGGTTTGTGAAATGCAACACTTCTCAATGGCGAAGAAACATAGGAATGAAGGGAGCAGAGAGGGGGTTAATTTTGCTAACTTCTGCTCCCTCACTTTGCAAGTCTGGAATCTTACAGCATCTTTAAAGGGACTACGCGTAGGATTTTACATGCATAAATCTCTTCAAATTGCCAATGCTTTTAAAGCAATATTGCTGTGGCCTGAGGCACTGCTGGAGGGTGAGCAGCAAATCCCAAGGAACTGCTACACCCCAAGGATACCACAATATATATAGAATAACGGCCGATATATCTATATTTTGAATATCGCTGAAATATCAATATCAGTACATTTTTTACTCCCTAATATTGGTATCGGCATCGGCCCCTCAAATCCAGTATTGGTCAGGCTCTAAATTTACAACCAACATTTTTTTAACAACAAATAAACTTTCCAAACAAAATTTCTAAAGTTTACAAACCAAGTTTACAAACAAAGTTTACGACAATGACAACAACAAAGTCATTTGTCGACATTCTACATTTTACAACAACAATAATTGTACAACAAACAAAGTTTACAGACATAGTTTACAAAACAGTTTACAAACAAAGTTTACAAGCAACGTTTACAAAACAGTTTACAAACACAGTTTACAAGCAAAGTTGACAAACAAAGTTAACAAACAAAGTTTACAAATGACATTTGTCAACGACAAGAAGTTAACCTGTTATAACCAATAACCAAAAATAACCTGCGCATTTCACACATTTATATTCCACACTTGTCTACTGTGCCACTCAACTGTTAAATGACTCATGACTTACAATATTTCTTTAATAAAAATATATAATAAATAGCTGCAGTTATTTCCTATTTCCACGACAACACACCCTTCCTGCCCCACAACAAAACAGTTCTCACTTGTTTTGTTTCAGACAGGAAACGTGTTTTCTTGCCCAAATTCCTTTGATAGCAGTTGGATGGAGATGACTATGTTCGGAATTTAAATTTGGCCTCCATACACTGTGACTGTGAATTAAGGTTCATGCAAGCTTATTACTTTACATAAAATGAAAGTATCATTTTAGAGATTCTAATCAGGTATATTCTGAGGTATTCATTCCAATAGATTACATTTATTGTATAATGTGTTGCTGTTGTCGTCATTTTTGCCAGCTTTAAAATAGCTACACCCTGCTCTAGAAGTAAATAAAAGACCCACGCATCCAAGATACGCACTTGCAGTATGTATTTACAAGGCTACATTAATTAGTAGTCATTGTTGCATGGTAAGAACAACAAGCTTAGTACGTTGATCGTCGTTGTTAGAATAATTTGTCATTCAACTTGAAAATGGTTACAGAAAGACCAAAAAACACTTCCAAAATGTTTTGGAACGCCTGCAATAAAGACTGAAAATGGTATTCTTTCTCATGAAGAATTCACAATAGCATGTCTAACCTTAAGATGGCAACTAACTAAAGCAGTCTGCTGTATTGTTCCTCTTTAATTTATAACAATTTAGTTTATCCTTTATCCAGATAGAGAACAAAGGTAGACATTTTATATTTATTTTGCAAGGGTGACCTGGCCAAGAGGGTGGTGTATTAATGGTGGTTATAGCAACCATCTGATGTAGCAGACAACAATGCTTGAAGACTGCTACTGAAGCACCTAGCATGCTGTATATGTATTTATTGTATAGGATTTTACTTGTGTACCTCGCAAAGGCATGAGACAGCGCATGACATAGGAAAACAAAGCTATGTCTAAAAAGATAATGTCAACGCAACATCTCCATGGTCTGATTACTGTTATCGTGGCGTTGTACCTTTAGTACCAAATCTCAGGGAACTTGGGTTAAAATGGGCCTCACTGGGGAAAGGAAGGGGGACATTATGAGGGAGAGGGAGGAAGAGGAACTGCAGTTGGCTTTGTATTTGGTTATCTTCCTGATTTGATCAAAAACATTGGGATGTGCAGAGATGTGATAACACAGGAACTTTGTTCTATTTGCATAAATCTTCATCTATCTCTATTGGCTGCATGTGAACAGCAAGAAGATCATTTCTATTGGAAAGTTGAAGCCACTAAAGTAATATTTCAGTTTCCTAATTTTACATTCAACACTGTAGTATAAATATTGAATACAGACACTGAAATTGATTTATAGGAATATATATATATATACCATTTCATAAATAAAAAAAAGTAACAACTGCAGTTCTCACTAGAATCAACACTTATAAAGACAAACATTCATAATGAAATTGTTTGAACAAAACAGAGTTCTTTCATTAGACTTAAAAAAAGGCATCAATATAATGGTATTCAAATGACTTGACATAAATTATATGTTATTATATTATATATATATATATATATATATATATATATATATATATATATATATATATATATATATATATAATATTTGGCGCATTGGCCTGTGGGACTACCGGGTGAGTTGGAAAGTTAAACCTGCACTGTGTGTTACCGTTTTACTTGAGCCATCACTATTTGATTTTGTCATCATTTCTTCGACAGACAAATTGTGTTGGAGAGAATGGGTTTCACACTGATACGCTCACACTCATACTCACTCAAATACTAATACAGTCATACTCACACTCACCCATACTCACGCTCATACACACACTCATACTCACACTACTCACACTCATTCTCTCATACTTATACTCTCATACTCACACTCACACTATTCACACTCATTCGCTCATACTTATACTCATACTCATACTCCCTCATACTCTTACTCACACTACTCACACTCATTCGCTCATACTTATACTCATACTCATACTCCCTCATACTCTTACTCACACTACTCACACTCATTCGCTCATACTAACACTCATACTCTCATACTCACACTCACCCAAACTCTTACTTACTATCTCAGCCATCAGCAGCAGTCCTTTGGGGCTGGCAGCCAGGTGCTGATCAAAGGCCAGGGTGGAGGACAAGGAGGAGATGTTGTCCGGTGGCGAGGGGCCCGGGGACCGACCGGGGGCCTCGGTGGCTCCCTCCATGCTGGGTGTAGAGAGGGTGTCTGGTGGGACGTGGGGCGTCTCCTCCAGTAGAGGAAGCTCTCGGTGCAGCGCTCGGCTCATCTGTCGTCCTGCTAGGGAGGGGCTTATAGAAAGACGGTGTACCTAGGAAACTGGCCACTCCGTCTGTAGTGTGTGTCCTTGACGAGGAGACTATCCATATTGATATGTTTACATATTTACAGCACTTATGGACCAGAGTCAAAAATGGAATGGGTCTTTTGTTTCCCCCTGAGGGAGAGGGGGGGGGGGGCCCTCTCCCTCAGGATTTTTGTCCGCGGGTGGCTTGTAGCTTTAATTTTGTTTTAATTAAATAACATGTTTTAACATTAGTATTCACAGTTCAAGGCCGCAAGAGCAACCTTCTGTGACTGATAGTGATTGATGTTGTGGATAGATTTGTGTGCGTGCATGTGTGTGTGTGTGTGTGTGTGTGTGTGTACACGCCCCTGTTTCTGTGTATGACTACATCTCTCAGCGTGAGATTAAAAGCTTTTCGATTGATCATTTTGAGTTTAATTAATCAAGCGTTTTCATTAATAGGGCTTTCTAATAGTTAAATGTTGTCATGTGTCAGTGAAACCAACGGATGAGATTGTACCAAAGTGACTCAAAATGTCAAATTCCACATCTCCATGTGGGAATTTAATCATGTTCAGAATCAGATTAATAAAACGGACCGAAGCTGAGAGAAGGCAGATGATTATAGTGACCAACAGGGGGCAGCAGGCACACACTGACTAACATTCTCTCTGTACCCTTCATGTGAGCTGTAAGGTCCATCCTTTATAGACTCCATTGTTTATTAATGGTCAAGTATTGTCAATACGGCGGAACGGGAACAGCTTACCAGAGCATTTCTCTTTGAGCCAATCGATTTCCTATATGTGCTGCTGCCTAATGGCTATAAGTGTCACAGCGGAGCCAGGGCTTATTTTATCTTACAAGGTAACTACACACTAAACTACTTTTGTAGACCCATTTTCCCAGGTTAAAATCCATGAAAAAGTTGAACAACGTGATGAGAAGACCATAATACTTCATGGTACGGTAATGTAAGCGTTTGTGTTAAAACACAGTTTTACATATATCCATTCCAAAGAGAAGTCAGAAAACAAAGATCCGTCTACATTTAAATAAGATGGATGGATAGATGGATGGAAGTAGGGATGGATAGATAGATCAACAGCGCATTATAATAGCGTATATATAGGCCAATTTTCTTTTCCTTTAGATGGCAGCAAACCCACAGATATGGGCCACTCTATAGTGGCTCACGGTAGTCTTCTTATAAGGTCACCGTAGTATGGCGGTCATATTTGCCGTTACCTTCACTGAGACAAGATGGCCAAAATGCTTTACATATGGTTCAATTATTGGACCATGCAGGAACTATTTGATTATTTATCTTCTATTTGACTCAAGAGTCTTGTGGAGACCTTCTTGGCGGAGAGCAGTTCCCAGATCCTGAACACTCTGTTGCTAGATTGCCAACAGAACGCTGCAATCATTTGAACTATTTGGTCGCTGCTCGCAATGTTCACCGTTGGATCACCCTTGAATACTTGTAGTGCGTATTTGTTATTGTGCTCACTTGACATCGCTTAGTTAAAAAAAAATACCTTGGCCTTGAGATATATGGATGGACAAGTGTTGTATTTAAATCTTTTGCACAGGAAACCAGCCCATTGATGACTACTGTGGTGACAATTTTACAAAATAAGAATTATTACCTGTTTTAATGTCAACGCTATAAAACAGCCAGTTATGACACCACCTCTGATATATGACTGTTGGTGATGTCAGATTAGACATTAAAGGGATCATAAAAAATTTAGAAACCACCATCTTGAACACCCTACCTATTACCCAACAATTATTATATTGTACTCTATTCTGCTATTCTTTACTTATAACGTACAACTCTTACAAGATTTAATTAAATGTTTACATTTATCTGGTGTGTGGTGTGTTTGTGTGTGTGTGTGTGTGTGTGTGTGTGTGTGTGTGTGTGTGTGTGTGTGTGTGTGTGTATTCCCTTTTCAAACATAAAAGATCAATGATAAATTTGCTAAGCCATTAATGATGCGCACACCGCAAAGTCAAGACTATTTAGCAATCTTATCCTTTGCGTGTCTATGTTGATTCTGTGCTTTTAATCCAGTTCAACACGTTGGGCTATCATTTGATCCTATTGCTAAATGAATGCAGTGTAAACCAAAACAAGATGTAAATAAATTAATGACAATAATCTGTAGAGTTAACTGAAAGAACAAAACAATTTATTTTCAGCATGTCGACGATTGAATGCACTCTGGTTGTGAATTAAACACAAACATAATTGACATGACTTTTGAGAAGCATTCAAATTTTATCCTAAAAGTAGTTTTTCTCTCTCCTCATTCTATTGATTTAGTTTAATTCAAGGGAATTGAAGCTAGCAAGGCTACGCTTCGCTAGCCAAGATGGATGTGAGTGTTCAACTGTGTGGTCCGCTGTGATCAAGAACAATTAGCATCCTTTCAGTTGATCCTTTAATAATGGGCCTAGAGTCACATCTTAAAAGTTAATTAATTGAAAAAAAGATTAATGAAACTGTCTTCTCTTCAGCTTGGATGTGGAGGTGGTGGAGGTCAAGGTCTTCAGGAGAGATCGATGAAGCGATGGAGGGAAAGGAGTACAAGAGAGAGAGACAGAATGTTTTTTCCATTATTTAAATTTTTGTTATTTTCCTTGCTTGAAATGTAACCCAGGCTGATTCCATTGACAACCATAGATTTTTCGAGAAGAAAATATATATGTCAAGCTCTTCCTCAAATAGTACCTACTTAAAGTGATAATTCTCCCAACTGCCACGCCTACTCATATTTATCCAAAACATCAATTTGTTCTGCTCATTCTGTCCCTTTGCAACAGACAAGACAAGAGAGTGTGAGCTAGTACCACACATAAGAGTGATATTCTTCAAAATGAATATCCCCTGAGTACTTGATCACATTCACATAGTGTGTCTCTCTGAAGCTGTTCCTCTTTCCTTCCATCTGCAACATACTGACCCTATTTCTGGCTGGTTTTCATGGCGTCGTGTGACTGAACCCTATCTAAACTAATAGTGTGCATGAAGAACATCGTTTAAAAGGCAGGGAGTAGAAGTGACCGAACGCTTGCATTCTCTCTCTCTCTCTCTCTCTCTCTCTCTCTCTCTCTCTCTCTCTCTCTCTCTCTCTCTCTCTCTCTCTCTCTCTCTCTCTCTCTCTCTCTCTCTCTCTCTCTCTCTCTCTGTCTGACTGTGTCTCTCTCTCCTCCTGTCCCTCTCTCTAACCTCTGCTGTTTTATCATGGAGCCTTTAGATTTCCCATCGCTCTCTAACACAAAGCCTCACCGCTGTCAGCTGCTCTACTCCTGGGCGCACACACACACACACACATACACATTTGCGCACACACACACATATAACCCAACTCACACACACAAACACACACGCATACCCCCACACACACAGCTGTACCCACCACAACTAGCCACTTACTCTGCATGGAGATGCAAAAAGAAAACCCCAACACACGCTCACACACACACACACACACACACACACACACACACACACACACACACACACACACACACACATACACACACATACACACACACACACACACACACACACACACACACACACTAATACATGGCTGCCAGCACAGATGTTACTAAGTAATTGGCCAGCGTGACTTCCTGCTGTGGAAGATTATTTTTTTAATCTACACACGCACACGCACTCACACACACACAAGCATACACTCAAATACAAACTAAAAAAAAACACACACACACACACACACACACACAATCACATCCCTACCACAGGTCCAACCCCTCCCTGTTTTAACCACATGCTTTGCCATCAGTTCTAAATAAAGACGTGCGGTTCACCAGAGGGTAAGAGCTAGCCTGCTAACACTACTATTACCGCTTGTTTCCCTCCACAGGGAGGGAGCTTGTCAACTACCCACCATAGAGGACTCTTTTTTTTCTGTACAATTCTAGGAATACGTTTACCTAATTTCTAACAGCCATGTGACCATAAAACTCCAATCAGAGCTGATGCTGATGCACTTCTTTGATTGAGAGATAAACCAAAAAAAGAAAACCCTGTCTAAGTTTATGAATGAGAAGAGCCCGGGTCAGATGGCCATGAGACCAACGGGATGGTTGTCTGCTCTTGTCTAGCAGGATTGAGTTGGACCAGCACTTCTGCAGGAAGCTAAGAATTCCTCACAAGGCCTTAGATTTCCAATATTCAGGACAACTGTTTTTGCTGTCATTAAAGTAACCATATACTACAACCAAACACACAAAGCAAATGGTGCACCAAACCACTGATCAAAACACAGATTACAGCTGTTGCCTTTTCTGATTGGCTGAAATTAGCAGCAAGTGACGCTGCCGTGAATGTACCAGAGATGGCGCTGTCCCATCGGTCTCAGTGGTCGGTAACCTAATTTTTCCATTTTGTCTCAAGGGACTTTCCCACCAAATCACCACCAAGCCAAACGTGTATAACATGTTCTTTCTATTAGAATGTGACTTTAGGGTCTGTGGCAGATTGATTTTTGTGTGTGCTGTTTAAATTACAATAAATTATCCAGAATTTCCACATAACTTGCTGATGTTCATACAAAGTATTATTTTGCTGTGCAAAAACGAATGTGTGACAAGCAGGTGAAAAAAGTAAACAGTAATTACATTTTAAATAAAACATGGTCAAACTAAAACATGGTCAAACTATTTTTACTTAAGGCTATGCTATGTTGTAATACTGCTGTAGCCGTTAAAGACTGTTCAGTCAACTTTACAAATAAATGATTGCAATGATACCTTATTAACACAAAATGTCCCTATGGCTTGGTTCCCCCTTGCTTATTATTGCATCATGGGATCCATGAAACACATAGTCTTTCCCTTGCTGGATCTACATAATATAACACCCAGTGGGGGCTTTCTATTGTTGGACTGCAAGGGTTGTCTCAACCATTACTACAATGGTTCATGTTCCATTTTTTCTTTCTTTGTATGATTGACATTAGCTTGACGGACTAGAATTGTGATTCATTTGGCCTAACTAAATATTATCACAGATGCATCCAGGATAAACAGTTTGTTATTGTAACCATAAACAATTGTTAGTTCATTCAAAGGTTATGCTTTTGCCAATATGGGTTATTTGATGTTCTGTTGACATTTTGAGTAACAGTATAAATAGCATCAGTTACAGTATATACAGTCATGCGGGAGCCCGATAATAGGTCTCCGTTTTGTTGGCTATGCAGGGTTGGCACTTCAGAGCCAAGAGACAGAGAGACACACAGACAGACAGTCAGACAGACAAGCAGGCAGACAGACACACAGACAGACAAGGCAGACAGACTCATACTCTGGGTCTGCAATTAAGAGCTCATAACCTTGCGCACACAGGGGAGGGAGGGAGGGAGAGAGAGGGAGAGAGAGAGAGAGAGAATAAGATTTGGTCGAGAGATGGACGTATCAAACGGCAACCGCCTGCTGAGCAGGGAATGGGATCGCTCACTGGCACCGGCATAAATATTTCAGCAGATAACTTGAAGCTCTCTGTACCTCTATCTCACTCTGTCACTCTCTCACTGCGTGTATATGTATCTCTCTCTCTCTCTCTCTCACCCCTCCCCCTCTCTAGCTGATAACAAGTTAACCCCCCCATCCCTGCCCTCCACCAACCATCCTCCTACCCCACCAACCGCACCCAGCCAACATCAACCACCACTTTCACCTCTCTCTCTCTGCATGTCTGTCTCTTTGTCTCCCTCTGTCTGTCTGTCTCTCTTCCTGTCTCTCGCTCTCTCTCTCTCGCTCTGTCTGTTTCTCTCTCTCTATCTCACCCTCTCCCTCTCTCTCTCTTTCTCTCCCTCTCTCTCGCTCTCATGTAGTGGTGTGGAGAGGGGCGGCGGACATCAGAACACAAAGAGAAAGTCAAGTCCGGCTCCACGGCCACAGAGAGTAGCAGAACAGACGGAGCGTACAAAATATAACATGCAGAGAGAAATGTCCAGGATAACTAATAATTAGGAGTTAAATGTGCAAATAGATGTGTGAAGGTGTGAGGGTGTGTGTGGTGGGTTGTAAAAATGATCTGCCCATAATGTAAGAGAGAGAGAGACTGTAAAACCTGCACAGTGACTGCATATACAATGTTTTTAGTTGAGTTGGTTTTCCCATCTCTTTCAACCCCCCTGCTAGAGGGTGGCAATGGTTTGATCTATAAAAATCAAACTGACGGAATAAAACAAATGTCACCTGGGATAGGGGTGGGCGGGAAGGGAACAGAACAGATTTAGTGTGTGTGTGTGTGTGTGTGTGTGTGTGTGTGTGTGTTAGTCTGTTTATTATCTACATTTACCCTTCCAAGGAAAGAGAAGGAAAGTGTAATAATAATGACTTGTATAATAATACAATAATTTAAACAGAAACTACTAAGGAAGCCGCGGTAACAAATGGGTTTATAATCCCAAGAAATGTACAGGTAAAAATATAGGGATGATTCAGGACATATTGTGAATAAAATACGAGTTAGAACTTACAACCACGCTTTTACAATATTCTATGACAATGCTAATTTGAGTGTGTATGTGAATCATAAGGACATAATTATACATAGGTGTACAGTTTTCATATCATAAGAACGTAATTTCCGAAGTTCACTGT
>JACYXH010000470.1:1562500-1647500 GCA_026745465.1 Lota lota | reverse complement strand
AGGTGGAGTAAGGCAGCCACCTAGGTGACTTTTCTTGGGCTCCTCCAAACGAAAGGACACAGGGTGGTAATGTTAAACCGGTTTATTGCCAAGGTTGCGTAGAATGATACATACAGCTGGTGCTCCATGCTGCCATGTAGGAGCTCTCTCGCTGAGCGTGTGTGGTGATGGCTGGTTTAACCTGTGCACACTGATTGCTCAATGTGCAACAGGTGTGCAGCCTCACCCAGCTCCAGACTCCAATCAGTCTGACTCGGGCCAGGTGAGGCTGTTTAAACCATCCATCATCCATACACACTCCCACAAAGAACAACAACAAATACAAGGAGAATATAAAAATAGTTTTTTGACAAAATAAATTGACAAAGCAAAACCCAAACAAGTAACGGAAACGGATATCCCTCGGTCTGATGTCCCGCCCTCTCTCTCTCGCCAATAACGCACATTTGAAGCCTCCCATTCCAGGCGTGAGATGAAAACGCTAGAGAACTAGGTTATCCTGTTTATGAGGACCACCAGACCCCCGTAGGCCGTCATCCTCCGCCTCCCCATGGCCCTTGAAGACAGAGCTTGGTAGGAACCTCCGAGGTCCCCACAGACGGTCTTCGTAAAGTGGGATTCAAATGTAAAGGATTGTGTAGCCAACAGTGGCGTGCCAATGCTTGACCTGGGAGATGAAAATCCCTGGAAATCCTTCCGTGAGACGCTGTAAACCTCTGCATGTTTTAGGTCACCGGCTAATGCAGGAGAGGTCAGCTTTTGTTTCCCATCAATCAACTTCCATCAAGGTTCGTGGATTTTCAACTTTTCACATTGAACGATTTCGGTTTGTTCAATTTCTGTTTCAAAAGTCAACAAAAATGGATTCAAATGGGATTATCTGGTAAAAATGCTAGTGGATATAACCATATAAGGACTCAGATGGATCAGAATCACAACTGGCATCAGCACTGCTTTCCCACTTATCACTTGTGATCCTACTCCACAACATGCACTTGTTGCATTCTTGTAGACGTGGATCAAATCAATCAGGCGATCAAGTCCAACAATCAATAATAAACAAATCCTGTTTTAATCATACAAGCGTAATTCACTCTCCACATCCACCATCAACTCGTGTGATTGGAGAACTTTCAAACAGAGGGACGCATATTTTTGCAGAATCAACGGCGCGCGATGCTAGCGTTGTGTTAGCGTCGCTATAGCCTCATACATGGCTAATCCTGTTGGGCTGTGTGGCATACCGGGTAATGCTCCCTGACATGAGTCACTATAGACTTTGAAACCTCCCCCAACCCAACTGAATGGCACTGGGGCTCCTTTCAACACCACGCCCAAAAGGCTTGACCCCTGGGTGTGTGTGTACTTGGGCGGGGCCAGGGGAAGGGCCGTAAATGGGTTAACACTGTGCAGAACGCTCCCGAAATGCTATTGTTCCTTCTACGAGATCAATGGTTTCTCCTTTTTTGACATGGCTGACAATCCGTCTGCTTGTCTGCCTTGAAATGTCCAACTTTGTGTGTCTATTCAGTGCGCTGTGTATGTGTGTGTGTGTGTGTGTGAGAGTGAGTGTGTGAGTGTGTGTGTGTATGTGTATGTGTGTATTGTACTGTGTGTTTGTGTCTGTACGATGTTTTTACCTTCTTCCTGTCTGCCTGCAGGATTGTCTGTAGAAAACCAGCCATGTTTTTCGGAATGCTTATCAATACAAAAACGGGATGATGCAGACGTTGCATTACGTTAGGTTTAGGATTACCAACAGTGTTTTACAAGCTACATTGTTAAGCAGTGAGAGATGTAGAAATCTATCCATATTAATTTATGTTATTCCTGCAATAGAGTGTGAATGGCAGTTTATCATTCTATTAGCATACACGGGATGCCAATTAACCACAGCCAGCGAAAGCCATCAAAATGCCACCAAAAGTGGCACACCAAAAGTAGAAATCGTACGTTTGGTACGATGTAAGAAGGTCAAATTTTGTTCACATCAGAGCAGTGAATCATCTACTACTTACACTATTTCATCACAAATGACACAGCTTGTTCAGTCCTAGGCAATTAGTAGCCTACACCACACTAAGACAAAATATTAATTAAAATCTGATAACTACAACAGTTTAAGATGATCCACTGGTCTGTTTACATGTCCAATTACTTCTGCTTGGGAATATCTACAAATTAAAAAATAATATGTAATTAAAAATGATTCATTTAAAATCTTCAATTCATCATCATACATGAAGGGCTAGTAGTTCTGTAAAGGGATGGGAGTCAATCCCAAACTCGTCCCATCTTGTCCGACCGTGTATGAAGTGATAGCTTGTGTCATGTTGCATCCACAGCTCAGGGCATGTGGAGCAAAAAGGTGAATTCTGTAATTTGTTTCAAACAACTTGCCTTAAACGATGTTTCCTTTGCTCTTAATATATATGCTGTTATAAAACTAAACCAGAATACTGTTCCCATTTCTTGTAAGAGCAACAAGTAAGTCCTAGTAGTCGTTTTTTTTTTGACATTACCTTATTGCAAGACAAACACAAAAAGGTTGTACTTTTCTACAGTCCCTTTTATTTTTTACAGCAGTATCTTGCAGTTAGAAAGAATGGGAGGGAGTGGAAGAATGAGGAATTATTGTTTTATTTCCACAGCTGAGGCTAGTCTGATCCGAGTCACTAGCCGTGCTCATATATTACTACTTAACACATATGCAAACAACGGCTATCCATGCCCTCCACACACACACACACACACACACACACACACACACACACACACACACACACACACACACACACACACACACACACACACACACACACACACACACACACACACACACACACACACACACACACACACAGGTGGGCCTGATCCTTCTAGTCTGCCAATTTGTGGTGCCCTTGGTCCCCTCTCAGGGGGCATGAAGACATGGCTGCAGCCTTGCCAAGACTGGCACTGATCCCAACACACACACACATAAACACAGTCACACGCATACACACGCACACACACACGCACGCACACACAAACACACACACAGTGATATAATCACACATAATACTCTTCACATGCCCTCTGCCCCCAAACTTCAGTGTCTTGTCTCCTGAGGTTGATGGAAATGGAGGCACCACAGAGGTGCACACTCCCACTCATACTGTTGCTCCAGGCGCTGCCACTGCTGTGTGTGCATGTGTGTGTGTAAATGTTCGCTTTCAATATACTAGCTGGTAGAGATTGATTTGAATACATTGGTCCAGTTATCGAACATGTATCACAAGCAACATGCATGCCTTGAAATATAGCCAACAATCCATAATCTTGGCTCCATTCAAAACCATGTTAACATGCCAGTATTTTACAATCAATATTCTGGGCAACTAGGAGAGGAGAGAGAGAGAGAGAGAGAGAGAGAGAGAGAGAGAGAGAGAGAGAGAGAGAGAGAGAGAGAGAGAGAGAGAGAGAGAGAGAGAGAGAGAGAGAGAGAGAGAGAGAGAGAGAGAGAGAGAGAGAGAGAGAGAGAGAGAGAGAGAGAGAGAGAGAGAGAGAGAGAGAGAGAGAGAGAGAGAGAGAGAGAGAGAGAGAGAGAGAGAGAGAGAGAGAGAGAGAGAGAGAGTATATTGGCCAACATTTCCCTGGAGTGAACTCAAAGGGCTTTGGCCAGACCTAGGTGTTTTCTGGACTAAATTGGCAGGATTAAGGAGCTGAAGAAGGACCAGGTTTCATCAGTCCAGGGACAATAGTTTGTAGGAAAACTCCCTGAACTAAAAGTAAAGGTGATCGATAAACCCACGGTTGCTGTTCAGCCAGTAATCTTTCATATGCCTTCTGCAGGGAAAGTGATAACCGGTAAAAGGCATATTCGAAATGCCGTCCAGCCATACATACTTGTTGCCTCCTAGTAGACGATATAAAGATGCCCGTACTTAAATGGATAAATGGATTGCTCATGGGAATTAAGGGAATTGAGAGATATTATATAGAGGTAGAATGAATCTAAAAACAAATGTTTTCACGTTTATTTTATTTATCAACTCTATTATTTATTGTATATTATATATTGAGCAGCAGTATAAATAATGGCCAGAGATAATGGAGAGATCGAGGCATGTGTATCTTCCCAGATAGGCTTCCAAGATACTGCGAAGAGGTAGAATGGTAGACGTAGAACAGCTTTATATCAAGAGGAGTATAATTAGTATCAGGCGAGTATGCAGCCTAAATAGTCATGCGACACTTTTTAGTGGGACAGCAGCACAAAAAAAGACTATAGATTAAATTTGAGTTGGCCATAGAACTTAAAACAGCTCAAACCCAACCAACGTGTCCTATAAACTTGCAACATTGCAAAGTTGCCAATCAGACACAACGAAAAAGCAAACATTTATTTGTTGCATGTTATCTTTCAGAGACAGAACATAGTTTTGCTGGACCAGCTGTTTTCTTTCTCTGCTAGGTCTCCTATTCTTCTCCTAGGCTCTTGTATTCAGTCATTGTCTAAGCCTTCTCCGCCACCTATGCGGTACGCGAGGTTTCAGAACGGACTGCTTATTGTTTTAAGATCACTTGGTGTGTACACACATTTTTATAGGAGCGAATGTGACTCTTCCTTTCAGTCCCGTTCTGTGTATGTGAGCGTGTGTTTGTCTGTGCACGGGCACGTGTGTGTGTGCGCGCGTGCGTGTGCGCATGTGTGCGTGTATCGGTGTGTGCGTGTGTCTGTGCGTAAGTGAATGAGTGCGTGATGCGTTATCTCCTGTGATAAATATCTCTCCTGCTGAGCTCAGGGGTAGGGAGAGGCAAGACGGAGAGCTAGATTATGAACGAGAGGAAAAAGGCCTGACTACGGTCTTCTTCGGCTGCCACGGAGCCAGTGGTTGGCTGTAATTAGAGAGACAGAGGGACGGGCGCTGCTCAATTATTAACCGCGATCCTTCGTTAGCGAGGGATCGCGCAGGCCTCCGCTTCTCTTTGCCCATACGCAAAAAGTCTGTCGAAAACTAGACTAACTCACTAAACATAAGATAAAAAATAAAAAATGATGTTACATTTTCAACACGATGGCTTTGCCCCTCATTTGAATTTATGCTGTAAGGATTGTATGTGTCCTTTTTCTTTATAACTTTTTAATGCAGTTCCATTAAAAAAAGATTTTTTTTTAACAGTACGTCTTTCTCTCTTATCTGACTCTCACCCTCATTCTGTCTGCTTTCAATAATAGACGATCGTTCTATGATGTTGCATTTGCATTTTGTACTTATAACTGGTTTGTGGTTTCTCTTTCTCTCTCTTCTGGAATTGACCTCTGTGTTTTCCACGAGCCCATTTATAAACAGCAGGCCTACGATCTGACCGACATGGGCTGCTCTTACTGCCTGCCCGGCTGCCGTGAGGGGGCCGTACAAACAAAGAGAAACAACTGTGTGCGCGTGTGTACGTGTGTGTGCGTGTGCATGTGTAAATGTGTACGTGTGTCTAAAAACACAAGAGTTCATGGCTCGTCCTTAAATTGTTCATTAAAATGCATGTGTTTTGGAAGCAGGGAATGTTTATTTGTGTGTGTGTGTGTGTGTGTGTGTGTGTGTGTGTGTGTGTGTGTGTGTGTGTTTATTCCTAGCCTGTTCCCATCGATGTTTACATAATTGATGAATATGATAATGACGCAAGCTGCCATTGTACCGGTGTAGATACCTACAAGGGTGTGTGTGTGTGTGTGTGTTTATGGTTTATGTGTGTGTCGCTGCCCATGTGTGTGTGCATGTATGCATGCATATTCATAAGCATAAGTGTGTATGGTGTTTTGCATGGGGTTGTCTGTATTTGTGTGTTTGATATCGGTTGTTAGATATTCGGGGCATCCTTTCTGGGGCTGCAATAGAGCAAACATGACAGTTGACCACAGACGCATCCAAGAGACCACGCAGATTCAGAGACGCAGATCCGAGTGGACATGCTCAAAGTCTATTTATTCAAAACCTTTAGGCTAGTTTGCGCTAGTTAGAAAAACTGTTATTTACACACTTTGGCTCGCTGCCTCTCACCCAGACCCCACCCCCGTAATCCCACCCCCGGCATATGTATGTGTGTGTGTGTGTATCTATGTGTGTGTTTGTGTGTGTGTTGCTGGCTGTGTGCCACATGCAGAATTGATGCCCTCAGCAGTGCCAGGGCTCTGTGCCACCTGTGCTCCCTCTCCTGACACACACACACACACACACACACACACACACATAAGCATGTGTGCGCACAAACACACACACGCACACACAGACACACACACACAAACAAACGCATGACACACAAATGCATGCGTACACACACGAACACACACATACACACACACACATGTACACACACACACACACACACACAATCCCAACTCCACCTGTGTCTGTGATTTTCCAGTTATAAAAGACAAGGATGTCCTTTTGTCTCTTTTGGGGTTTCCATCCCAATTTTGATCTTGAGTTTTCCTTTTTTAATACAGCACTAAGCTGTCTACTGCTGCATGTGCAATGGTTGCAATGAATGCATGGTTGCAATGAATGCATGGTTGCAACGAATGCATATGGATTCAATGTATGCATAAACACAGAAAATATATGCTGTGGACTCGGCATATGTTAGGGTGCTACTTGCAAGTGTCATCTCTGCGTCTAGCGTCCACTCTACTTGTAGTTATAATGCAGTTGCAATGCTGTGCTTTGTTCAAGTCATTTAATCGTAATAGTCCCATTTCAATTCAGAAAGAAAACTATTTAAAGGTTTAATCACGGCTGGTTTATTTGATATAGACTTCCACACTTTTGACTGACACCATTAGTGTTGTTATATCACTATGCTTCTCTGTTCCCTGATTGCACTTCAAATATTGCCACAACTCAATGCAATTATTGACTGCATTGCTTAAAATTCCAACATTTTGCAAACCACAGATTACTTAGTTGAATTAAATTGAATGTGCAATGTTTACCCTCGTTGTATTTGTTCAGGTGAGTGGATTTCCTCAGCGCAAAGTGAAACCATGCGGAATAATTAAGGAAAATGTGTGAACTATGTGGTTTGACGTTATCAGGAACGGTCAATATTTGCAATTTGAACAAGAATGACTTTTGATCATGCTGGCAGCTGCCTAAGCACACTAGAACTACAGAGACTTTTCTGCTGCTTAGTTCCCATGATGCAGTAAAAATGGCTATGTTTAGATATGAGCTCAAGGAAGATTACATTTGGGTGGACGTTTTTGGGCGATATTTTGGTGTGGTCATGGTCAGAGAGATCTGGGGCACAGCGAAGCTGAATGTGAATAACCATCTGAATTGTAATGACCAGATTGGACACGGGAGTACCCATTATTTGGGAGCCTGTCTGTGCTGGATCAGGACTAACAAGGTACATGGAGGCCAGCACGGATTGTACCTGCATTCGATATGCCAGGTCAGGCACACGTTTCTGTCTAATGTAAAAGGCCATCTTGTCCACCTGAGACAAGTTTACAAAGTTCCTTTTGCAAACCTTTCTTGCCAGAATTCGAGTCGGCCCTTCGTGTCTGAACAGTGTGTTGGAACATTGTATGTAACATTCTCTGAATAGCTGAATACCGCCATAAAGTTAGGTAAATCAAACCAACTGATTCAACCCAGCACCCCTGCCCCACTCTCATGTGTGTGTGTGTGTGTGTGGGTGTGGGTGTGGGTGTGGGTGTGGGTGTGGGTGTTCTCGCACGATTAGCTATTTAGGCGAACCAACTCACACCTGACCCCAGGATTTGTTTGCAAAGGTTGAACCTCCACACACCCAAAAATGTGTGTTTGTGTGTGTGTGTGTGTGTGTGTCTTTGATTCACCATTGTCCACATACATGGCTAGGCAGTCGCTGTCACACCTGCCCTCCCCCTATCCTGGCCCTGCCGCCCCAGGTGCTGGGGCCTGGCCGCCCCAGGTGCTGTGGCCTGGCCGCCCAGGTGCTGTGGTTTGGGGTGGGCCCGCCTGGATAACAACCCTGGTGAGATTGGACCGGATCAGGTGTTGGCTGAGATCAGACAAGGTAGGGTTAACAAGCAAACTGTAGTGTGAAGCAAGGGTGGGGGTTAGGAGAGAGGGAAAATGTTGAGGGGAGAAAGGTACCAGTGAACTTCGGTATTTTCCGTTCAATGCCTCCTTTTTGCGATATATTGATTTTGTGTTGACCAGTTGAACAACATTATGGATCGATGTTTGTTTGTTTGTGTACTTCCTATCTATCTGTGTCTCTCTGTCTGTCTGTCCATTTTTCTGTCTGTCCTTCTATCTATCTATCTATCTATCTATCTATCTATCTATCTATCTATCTATCTATCTATCTATCTATCTATCTATCTATCTATCTATCTATCTATCTATCTATCTATTTAACCATCTATTTATCTCTCTCTCTCTCTCTCTCTCTCTCTAGATAGATAGATAGATAGATAGATAGATAGATAGATAGATAGATTTAGATAGATATAACTTATTTATATATTGCCTTTCAAGGGACCCATTGACGCTTTACACAAAATAAAATAATACAGCAACATAGAAAATAGTGATAGCAAAGGTTGCAGAGGATTGCACCAATGGACTAGAGAACATAGGCCTTGGTGAACTGGTAAGTTTTCCATCGTTTTTTTTTTTTAAGTGTCCAAAGACGCAGCGTTGCGGATCTTTGCTGGAAAAGAATCCTCAGATTCCGGGACGGGGTACGGGGGTGAAGGAGATCTGATAGAGACTGGAGGGCAAGGCCATGGAGGGATTTGTCGGTGAGGAGGAGGATTTTGTAGGAGATGCTGGACTTGACCGGGAGCCAGTGAACTGTCTGTCTGTCTGTCTGTCTGTCTGTCTGTCTGTCTGTCTGTCTGTCTACCCTAACTTAATTATTATACAACTGCGAAAATGAAGAATTAAAATTGTGTTTTTTTTGTTTTAGCGACGATAGAATATAAAAACACCAGAGCATTGAGCAAAAGAACATTTGGGGATTATGTCGATTTTCTTGCTAAAATCTGTTTGTTCCATTTCACAGTTACTATTTTCAGATGTGGATACGGTTGAAGGGTCAAACAACTTACCTGTATATTGAGTGACTGTGTGTGTGTGTGTGTGTGTGTGTGTGTGTGTGTGTGTGTATATGTATCTGTGTGTGGGTGTGTGAGTGTGTTTACATTTGTATGTGTGTTTGTGTTTACATGTGTGAGTTTTATTTTTTGTGTGTGGATGTGTGTGTGTGTGCGTGCTTTTTCATGTGTGTTTGTATTTGTTCTGAGGTGTTTTCATTGATCGAGTTTGTCCATTGGACGACATGGGAATGCATTCAAATATCAATGTTTAAAAAAATTCATGACGGCTGGCGTCTGATTCCTCCTGTTTTGCAGTCTACTGCCAGTTACTGCGCACTGTCATGGACATAAATGATTTGCTACAACACACATATGATAGACAGGCCTCTATATATACTCAGTATATTGCATATATATAATTTTTTAGATACATGGTTCAAATCTGGTTCTCATTTTCCTCTTTCACGGTCTTTCACGGTCCTCTTTCATGTGCATGTACACACATGCACATTTCAACCCACACACACATACACGCAAATGCACAACAATGTTTACTTAGAAGGGCTTCAAGCCAATGTTCCACTCCCATGAACAGCCAGCCAATTAAAACAAGCCATATTTCTTCAGCTTTGATCTATCAGCCAATCAGATTATTGGACTGATAAAAAAAAAGAAGCTGATCACATTTAAAATCAGAAGCTTAAATCTATTACAGCATCTAACATTTTACAACAATTACAAGGAGACGAAGGCTTTCTTTAAACTAGTATTTAATTATTCAAATGTTGGGCTTATATACATATATATATATATATATATATATAATAGTGAATGTATCATATACAGGTCACATGTCTGAGCTTGGAGCTTGTCATAATACTTCCCCTTATAGATTGCCAGCTTACTGAAAAAATGACAAACAAGATTTCTATCTTTCTGAAAGTCACCTTTTCCTCTCCCTGTTGTAGCACACTGGGACTTAACTGCCTCCCTAACATTGTTGATGCCCAATGCTACTCCATGCAATAGCTTGTCAGTCACCATAGCTGTGGAACTGTACCTTCAGCTCACAAATAGATAGATAGACCAAATCCCTCAACTGCTAGCCTGTCAGACGCATAGTGTAGCATATAGTAGCATATTCCTTCACAACAGTCTGACAGAGGAACGGAAACAAACCCATGCACACATACACACAGTACCTTGCATGTGCACACACACCTGCCTCACTACAGCTTAACGCCACCAGGAAATGAATGTACAATTAGCTCAAAAAGTAATTTAGTCATTAAAAGTTAGTTATTTCCCCAGTCAAATGAACAAATCTGATTAACAAAGCCAAAAAACGAACTTCCACTGATGTTTTTTTTATGTGAGTGGACTGTCAACATTAATACCACTGTTGGTGCTTGATCTATGTTGGACCTAAGCAGTGCTCATTAGCAACTCCTATTATGACAAAATCAGCCTGGAATGGCCCAATCCGGCCTGTTTTGTCAGCTCCAAATATTCAGTTTTACTTGAAAATGTGCCATGGTTTGGAAGCAAGAGAGGCTCGAAGGATGTTTAATAAATATGTTTTAAGGAAAAGGAAAATATGATGGGCATGTTAAATCTAAAGATGGATTCTGAACAGCCTGAACATTAAGACAGTTCTATGCCATATTGAAATGTTGTTTTAGACAGCAGGAATGCAGCACCAAACCAAAGCATCTTTCACAAGACGGACAATTGAAAATAAATGTCATTGTCTTTTGGATATTTTAGTGGGAATGTCTGCAACAAGAAAACACAATTAGCTTGGCTGAGTTTGTGCTTCTTACCATTGAATTGCTTCCCAGTTTAAACAGGAAGGCAGAATGGAAGAGTCTAGTTCTAACCTTGGACTCAATGTCACTCTTTAGTTGTCGCACACCAACGCCTTCTTCCTCTGTCCCCTCCCCTACAAGCACCCTCTTTCTGTTCTCTCTCGCTCTCTCTCGCTCTCTCTCGCTCTCTCTCGCTCTCTCTCGCTCTCTCTCGCTCTCTCCATCCCCTCCTCCCTCACTTATATGGTGTGTTTGAGGTTCTCAGTGGGGTGCCTGCATTTTGGGAGATGTGTGTGTGTGTACTTGTGTGTGTGTGTGTGTGTGTGTGTGTGTGTGTGTGTGTGTGTGTGTGTGTGTGTGTGTGTGTGCAGAGGCTTTTTGCTTTTCCCTGGATGTGCTAATGTGATAATTGAGGATTCAAGGTTCTGGCTGAAAATGTGTCATCCTACACACACACACACACACACACACACACACACACACACACACACACACACACACACACACACACACACACACACACGTGCGCGCACATGCACATGCACACACTCCATCTACATACACACCAATGCACTCCCCTACACAACATGCCTTGGCTAAGAATATCTTTTTTTCTCACTTTAAAATTGCAGTTTGTTATCATACAGTGGAAAATGTATGTAACAAAATGGAAATGTATCTCATCTCCATTTGCAACCATTCAGCTATCTATCGCTTTCCATCTATCCATCTATCTATCTATCTATCTATCTATCTATCTGTCTATCTGTCTGTCTGTCTGTCTGTCTGTCTGTCTGTCTGTCTGTCTGTCTGTCTGTCTGTCTGTCTGTCTGTCTGTCTGTCTGTCTGTCTGTAACGCTATCTGTGTCTCTCCGTCTGTCTATCCATTTTTTCTGTCTGTCCTTCTTGTATATGTCTTGTATCTATCTATCCATCTATCTGTCTGTCTGTCTGTCTGTCTGTCTGTCTGTCTGTCTGTCTGTCTGTAAAGCTATCTGTGTCTCTCTGTCTGTCTATCAATTTTTTCTCTGTCCTTCTTGTTTATGTATTGTGTCTATCTATCTATCTATCTATCTATCTATCTATCTATCTATCTATCTATCTATCTATCTATCTATCTATCTGTCTTGTATACATCTTGTATCTAGCTATCCATCTGTCCGTCTGTCTGGCTTGAATTGTATCTATCTATTTATCTACATATCTGGGGAATGGATAGAGTGCCATCTTTTCACTGTAAATCAAAGTAGTTGCACCTGTCACCTATTGCACTCCTGGTAACCGTGGTGACCCCTCTTAAGATCCCTCCCACCTCTATGGCGTGTTAATGGTCAGATATCATGAGATGTGGGCTAAGGGATGCATGTGGTCATGCTGTCATTATAATGACATAGCTGTTTCTCACTTCTTTCTCCCTGTCTCCGTTAATCTGTCCGTTCTCCATATGATATACTGGTTGTAAACAGAGCAGGTGGAAATGCCATCGTATTTATCAGATATAAGGTACAGGTCTCCTGCTGCTCACTGATTGGCTATATCTAATTGCTGTTCTAATGCTAATGCTAATAGGAAATGATTACACACACACACACACACACACACACACATGCACAGGTGTGCATACACACACACACACGACATAGAAAACAAGACACAATCACACACACACACACACACACACACATACAAACCCCCACACACACACAGACACACACACAGACACACACAGACATGTATAGGGACATGACAAAGAAATAACCAGTCAAATTGAAAAACACTGTCCAAGAAACTGTTCAATTGAGGATTTCGGTACACATTTGCGTCATTGCTGGGGTGGGTGTGTCGGCGATGTTATTACAGAGACAAACCAAAGGGAGAGGAGGAGTAGAGGAGAAGAGGAGGAGGAGAGAAGGCGTTGACGGAGGGAGCGACTAGGCGGGGATTAGGGCTGGGAATGTGCTGTCGAACCAGCATCGATACAACGGTGGCCATTTGCCTAATCCCTCCGTAATGGCGGCTTAGCGGCCTTCTCGGACACACAAACACTCCCACCGCCTCCACCTCCTCATGTGCTCTCCATTTACTCTCCCCTTTCCCTTACTCCAGCACCTACCCCCCCCCCCCCCCCCCCCCCTCCTCTCTTCCTGATTTACATAACATTAGAAACATTAAGGGCCGGCCCAACAAGGTCTGCATTATGTGCGTGTTGGTTTTCTGTGGCCCCTAGCGCTCCATCGGGCCGGCCCCTCTGAGCATTTGGAGGGGGGGGGGGGGGGGGCGTGGGTCGGGACATCACAGTGGCTTGTCCGCTGTTTTGTCTTCTGAAGATGGTTTGTGTGCCTCTAAAGGGCCCTATTGAAACGGGGGAAGAGAGCGAAAGAGAAAGGAAGAGAAAGTAAAAAGAAAAAGGTTTTGTAGAAGCAAAAGCCGTAAGAATAGAGGTGTGTGTGTGTGTGTGTGTGTGTGTGTGTGTGTGTGTGTGTGTGTGTATGTGTGAGAGTGACAGAGCGCATGAGAGCTAGTGATCCGCTGGCAGATCCATGTCGACAATGTCAGCCACAGCGCACCCTGAGAAATACGTGTGCCTCACGTTCTTCAGGCACTGTTTGTTTTAGAGGGTAATTAATTAGCCTGTAGCCATTAAAACAGCAATCGAAACAACAGTTTCATCAAACAGAATGTTACATTGTCAGGGAGACAACACAGGGACCAGAACGTCTTTTTTTTTTACAAACATGCCGTTATTTTAAACTGTGTGTACAAATAAGCAAAAGTTGTATGTCTAGTTTGTCTCTGTTCTTCAGTGTCCACTGAGCTAGGTAAATGGTGGAGAGTTGGTTATACAGCAGATAACCATCTCCATGAAGCCGTCACTATCTTTCTCTTAATATCAGTATAAACACTGGCATTATTTCCACATCAGATAGTAGCAGAAAGACAGAGGCCTAAATCATTAAAAACATTATTTACCCTTACACATGGCCAAAAAGGCAAAACATTTGTTTGATGGGAAATCATATTAGTAATTTCAAATGAGGACATAGATAATTATAGATCCTGCTATGATTGTTTTTTAATTTTTTGTATCTTCAGAAAAATATACACATATTGCAAATGTATACATATTGGCTACATGTATAGTTACTTTTCTATATCTATATCTATATATGTATCTATATCTATATTTACAGTATATCTATATATATGTGTGAGTGTGAGTGTGTGTGTGTGTGTGTGTGACATAAATTATCACAGATGAAAAAGTGTACAACAAGATTACACAGATACATGTTACTGAATCCCTGCCAAGTGCTGACTAAAATGGCTTAGTAGGTAGCAGCCTATACATGTAATTCTAACATGTAATGCCCAGGATAGAAGTGACCAAGGTACAGTCAGCCGGATTATCGCACGATTCACACCAAGTGTGAACAGTGAATGAATAGCAACAATTCTAATTCCGTTTTCTATATCTTTTTTCTTTATATGTTTTTTCCTTGTATATCTTTTATATGTTTAGTGTGAGTGGCTATCATATTATGCCTTTCATAGACAAGCAAAGTATACTTACTTAACCGTATGCCGCATTTAGTGAGTAGGTAGCAGACAAATGTAATTAACATTTTAGAAGTCTTACAACGTATCACAAATATCAGCTACGATTCCTTTTTTTAGCTAAGTAATCTTTTTTTTTTCGGGCTTTTTTTTGTTTGATCATTTTATTTTTTCCTGTGTCCAGGTTTTGGCACTGCCGTTTTTATTGGCTCGCCGTCGGCAGGCTCAACCCCAAAGTCCCCTGACAGTTGCTCTCATCACAGCCCTGGTGGTGGGAGCTTGCTAACACATGGCTTTATATTAGGTGAGTGTTTTGTTTGAGTTTTTAGCATTTTTTTGCTTTTTGGGGCTGTTTTTTTTCGGTGGTTTTCCATTATCACTACTACAACTGCCTGAGTGAGTAGAGCTTAACTGTAAGTTAAGTCTTTCTTTTTTATCTCTACTCTGTTGTATTCTTCTTCTGTACTCTACTTTATATTTTATCACACAGTCCCCGCTTGCAACATTCCTAGAAATGTTTTTTTGTTCACTAGGAATTCTTGTTTGACATTTTTACTATACCATAAGGGCAAGGTTTCAAATTTTAAAATGTTATAATCTTAAATAGTCAGAAAGTGGGCTTATTTGATGGATGTGACTATACATGTGTGTTGTAAATATCTGTTTTAGCTTTTTCCGGGAGTTGTAAAACTGTCTAACAGTCTCAGTTTGTCTTTTTCGGTTCCCGAAAGTTAAGTCAAGTTAAACCTTTTTTATTGCAATAGTCTTCAGATTTCTACAACTTAAATGCAATAGTCTCAGTATGGTCCAAAACTTCCTCCATAGTTTTTACATGAGCACAGCTGACCTGCTCATGCAAAAATTATGTAAATTATAAATTGTTCTATGAAAACCAGACATTTATTTTAATCAAAAAGAAAAGAAACTGCTCATTTGCTTTTTAAGTGTTAGCCTTTCCACTGAGCTATAGTTCTAGCAAAACCATAGCAACAAAATGAGGGGTGTCTTTGACCTGAGCAAACATCAAACGCTCATGCAAATTATCATGCAATATAAATTATCAACAGGCACAAGAGACAACGGTTTAAAAAACAAGGTTAATGTCAAAGTAAAATGATAAACCGAATTTACCACACATTTAACTAACTCTGAGAAATATAAGTACTATTATTGTTATTATCATTAATATTATTATTAGTAGCACTAGAATTTGTATTATTATTACTACTATTGTCTTATCATTATTGGATAAAACTACTTCTTGTTGGTTGATTTAACAAATCAAATTAAATGCAAAAAAGCTATGATAATTGCTGACATCAACTAATAGATAATTAATACATCTACAAAGCTCTCTTTTAGGGTTTAACAGTAAGGTCAATACAGTTCAATGTATGGAATGGGTTTTATTCAGCAATTTAGGGAAGTCATCTGAATGCTTACAGTTAAATAATATAAAACCAAAAAATACTTACAATTATTAGTTTCAATATGGTAATATAGGCCCACAAATATACTACAAAAATCCATCAAGGCTTGAGTAAATAATAGTGAAGCCTGCCCACCTGCAAAACCTGGAAAGTAAGGTAAATCTTACCCATCCTGTAGATACTATGTAGGCTATTTACAGTAATTATCTATAATATTAATAATTAATACGTTTTTGTTAGTTGAGGATGGTAAGAATGCCCCAGTTGATCAAGATGTTCAGCTTATTCATGTTTCAGTTTATTGATATAAATGTAAAGGTGGTTTATATATAATATATAAAATAAGAAATTATATACATATTTCTATATATATATATATATATATATATATATATATATAACCTCAACCAACAAAAACAAAATTATAATATTTATATTACAGTCAATATTTACAATATATATTTATATATATACTATATATAATATCTAAATGATAGGAGTTACCTTACTTTCCTGGCTTATATAATACAAAGCCATCATTATAGCATTCATGTGAGTAGCACACATATATAAACATTGTGTTTATATGCGTCATGATGTTCTGTTTTGTGCTGTCACCTTGTTATCCCTTTAACTCTTTGCAATACACCTGCTTTTAGCCTGTTAGCGTTGTATTGTTGTGCCGACTCCTTACTAGGCTGCTCACAGGCCAGATTCAAGTTGCCCCTTCCTCTCATGGTGCACTAGAGAGTACCGCTTCACACTGCCAGTCAACCTGGAGGAGAATGGCTCTGAATGCCTCCGACTTGTAATTGTAAATTGTAGGCCTGTCTACATGCTAGACCGCTGGTGAAAGCAGTGTTAAACTCAAACACACACACAGACGCGCATGCAGGCACACACACAAATGGACTCACAGACTCACAGACCTTGCAAGCATGCAAGCAAACACACACGCAAGCATGCACACACACACACACACACACACACACACACACACACACACACACACACACACACACGCTTGGGCGCTCGCATGGTGTGAAGGCAGGGAGGATGAGATGGGAACGGGCAGCCATTATATTCAGTCCCTTGGAGTACACATTCAAGTCTCCGGGTCGTCTTCTCTAAATTTAAAAGGGAACCTCTTTGACCTACTGCCATTCACACTGGCCCCAACACTGCTCCACTCCACACCTCCTCCTCCTCCTTCACTTCAACCTCTGTCCTTTCTTTCTCTCTTTCCTTATTTCTTTCTTCCTTCCCACCGTCATCTGTCCATCTTCTCTCGTTTTTTTTCTCTCCATTTCGATCGTTCATTCACTCCTTCCACTTCCCGCTCCTGAACAAAAAGTGAAAAAATAAATAAATTCAGCATACCTTTTAGAGCAATTCAAGCTAATTCTCCTGAACATTTACCGTGCTCTGATTATAATAAATTATTCTGCTTATTTCAGAGCCTCATCTTCTTTGTCTGCTCCTCTGTGTTTGGGCCTGTGCGCCTGGCCTGGGCCTATGCCATTCTCTTTGTAGGAAGGAAGACAGGATGACAGGGAGAGGAGTTGAGGAGGAGAGGGGATATAAACCACATCAATAGAAGGGAAGAGAGGAAGGGAAGACATAGTAAGTGAGGAGAGAGGAGGAAGGGGCGGAGGCGTACGGACGCAACGTGCCAGAATGTGGCCGAAACACTGTCTATCTTTTTCACAGTGAGCTCGACACCCATCTCTTCGGGGTTACACCTCTTAGCCGACCGGCAAACATCTACACCTGAATCTCGAAAAAAAACTCCATACACCTAGAACGAAGGACATACATTGTACTAAAATGTTGTATTGAAGCCATTGCGGAAAGGAAATGCAGTGGGTTTGACTTCACAAAAAACACATGTACTTAGCATTGTAGCATCTGCCAGCTAATTTATTTGAAAAACAAGGGAAGGGGGGACAGGTTGAGGGAAAGAGGCCGAACATAGACTGAGAGGACAGAGGAAGGTATGGGGGGAGTGAGATTGTGTTCTTCAAAGTGATGGGAAATTATGGGTGGAAATGTAGCAATGACTGCAGTACGACGGTAATTAGCTTGCTAGCCTGCTGCTGTGGCTCACCATGCGCTAATGCTGTGGAGACAATTGGTCGGTAACAGATACGAACGTCGCTCACCGCTAATCTGCCTTTTTCTCTCTCCCTCGCCGTCTCTCTCCCTGTCTTTCCCTCCACCTCTTTTATCTACCTCTGCTTCGCGGCGTGTTAACCCCCCACACCCCCAACCCCCACCCCTGGGTGTCATATGCTAGCTCTGCCCAAACGTCATTATATATGACGGGTTTAGGAGCGGGAAAAATATACTTTGTCGATCTGTGCATCTCAGTCTTCATCCTTCTATCCCTTTTTCATTTGTCACTACGTCCTCCCTCACCTTCTCACCCTCACTGTCTCTCTACACTCTCTCTCTCGCGTTCACCCTCTCTTCTTGTGTTTGGGTAGTGCAGTGCAAGAGATGGTTTTTAGTTAATGGTGCGACATCAGCAGCCAATTATTGGTCCTGTCACTGTCTTTACTTCGCTTGCCTGAGACACACATACACACGCACACGCACACGCGCACACACACACACACACTGTCAGCTTGGTTTAGCGTTTGTGTGTGCTAGGAACGAACTCCGCCCTACTCTGCAGCAAATAATTAGTGAGGTTTACGTTGTTAGTCTGTGGTGTTGGGGCCTCCATAGTAGAAAGCAAATAATGGGGCCATGCATTCATACACAAACAATTCTAAATGGCTGATCATGTCAACTATTGAAAAACTGTAGAATTGTTCTATAAAATATACTAATTATAATAAATAAATGTAAAATAATAATCATGATAATCATCTAATAATAATACAAATGTGTATACATATTATTATTATAATTAGTATAGTTATAATAATAATTATTATTAATATTATTATTATGATTTTATTGTCATTATTATATACTGTTTTATGTTGGTCGTCAAAATATATCAAACATTATTTCGAGTTAAAAAATATGCAAAGAATTAAAATAAAAACACATCTTTGTATGTTTGATTGTATTCTTATTTCATAAAAAAAAATCTATGTTTTCATGCAACAAGCATGTTATTTGTAAAAAAGTTGAGAAGTTCTGTTTGGCCTTTTAATTAATTAAGCTTTCATTTTACAATGTATTCCGTATTGTTTTGACAAATGAATATAGTTAGCATTAGTACATAGTCATTATTAGGTTAATTTTAATTGGTATTAATAATTATGTGTACACATTACATTACAATGAATCTAAAATAACTTTTGATACAAAACTGAAATGTGTTGCCTATATTACAATTTAGTTTTTTGCTCTGCACTTTAATCATAAATTAATTTACGTGCACAGTAAAACTTTTATTGAGATACGAGAAAGACCATGGAACGATAGCATTTTCAAAACCCTTTTGACTTGTGATGTCATTAAATGCAGGACAAGCAATAACAAGCATATTTCATTAGCTAGGTTAACAAAATGCTGTTCCATTTAATTATTTAATTAACGATGTATGACCTGACAAATGTCAGTGTACTTTTTCATTAACATAATTGATCTTAACAGCAACAAGCAGCAAAAAGGACAACCAAGAGGACAGCATGATTATTACACTTACCTGATCACAAAAACTACAGTTCCCACTAAACCAACAAACTTGTTAACTAATTAAATGTTATACTGTCTGTGTCATCTTGTTAGGCACACACTATTCATGTTGGCATTATTTCCTGTATTTTGGGAAGACAATGCCTTTACATGATTCATTTACAAAAGCTTAATGAAAATCAATTTAAAACGGATTCCAGTAGCTATCTATTACGGCAAACATTGCATACTGTTGTAATCTACCACAGTAATGTAATACATAATATGAAATCCACCTTAATCACAAAATCAATGGGTTTATTAGATTAGTACACAACACAAATCTATCTAGATCGTATTATTACAATTATCTATATCCAATTAAATTTAATACAAGGAATCCAGGAAACAAAAATACAGTTGGTACACCTATATGGAAAGACCCTAATGAACACCACAAATTATTCAGCAATTCAATATTTAAGAAAAAGAAAAGAAATCACCCATGTCATTTGAAGACCATCTCCCAATGGTGTCTCTTTGCCCACGAGCAAGATGCGATATCGTTATGCATAATTCATTTTTTCCTCCATATCGTCATGGTGATCACGGAGGCAGGGGAGGGAGGCTTGGGGGGGGGGGGGGGGGGGGGGGGGAGAGTGGCATGAGTGTTTAAGCCCTCACAGAGAGAGAGGAGCAGGGAGTGGGGCAAGGGGGTTGGGGGGTTGTTGGGGAGGGAGGGGTGGGTGGGTCGTGGGGTGGCCAACCCGGACCAAAAGCAATTAGCAGGGGAGGAAGAGGAAGGGAGGAAGAGCCCAGAGTTGGGGGACATATCTACATGTAGGTATGGGGTGGATGGCTAAGGCTGACACTTTCACGTCACATTTCCTGTTCTGGTTTAAGGCACACAAGACCACACAATCGTGTTAGTTATCGTCTTCCTCATCGAATGACACACGTATGCGCTCACACACACACGCAAACACACACTCACACACACACACACAATGAAATGAGGAGCTTATAGCGTATGTGTTTTCTGCAGCCAAGCTAGTAATGGACAATGTTATACTAGTTTCATGTTCTTGTCATGTGTTAGTTATATAGTACATTGTTCTGTTATGTTATGTCTTATTTCAGTGAGGGGAAAATGTTGTATATGAATGAATTTTTGTTTACTCAAATAAATGCGGTCCAACCTTATAGACTACTCAACAGGATGTGGTGTATTCATTTGTTTGTGACCTACTTGATCTAAAATCTAAAATCACAAATAAAAAACAATCATTGTTTGTAAAACCTTTAATTAATCAATCCCTTTTTAGATATTGCAAGGGCTGCGTCCATAAAAAGTTAAATATTCCTCTTTGCAGATGTTGGTATTTGATGCTGGCTCATTTTGTGTACATCATTCAACATATGCAAAGATCAAATGGAAATAAATACAAATGAGCAGGTATCGATTATATGTCCAAATATCTGGTTCACTGGTAACGACACATCTATCAATCCAGCCATCCATTCATCCATCCATCTTCTTTGCCTGCTTATTCCTGGCAAGGTCATCCATCCACACACACACACACACACACACACACACACACACACACACACACACACACACACACACACACACACACACATGCGCTTAACAAAGCAACCTTCAGGTTAATTCAACGTTACCAATTATCCTGACTTGCTGATGTTTTGACCTGAAACGGGAATATTTTCCCCGCCTGTGGAGCCGTTAGATCACTGTGCTATCCCCATCAATGCCACGGGGCACTGGCCCTGAATGAAACATTCTTATTATTATCGGCCTACTGCGTACCGCGCTGCCTCACGCTGTCCTTAGCGTTGGAGCGAATGCTTTGGTAGCCATTGACAGTTTGGCTCATTGTCTCTCTTGATCAAGCCCCTGTCATATTTTTAACCATAATTGTTTATTTAGGACTTCGCAATATATTATTTATATTTATGATTTATTGAGTGGATTTGTGGTTTGATTTAGTAGCTGTCATCCTATTCAAGTGTTGGAAAGGGAAACACTGAGAGGTGGAATTTTGTAGAGCATGCGTATTTCAGCCTTACAGGAGATTTGTTGACGTTGACTTTCCCTAAGATTAATTTATTATTCAACTGAAAGAAATGCTAAGTCACACTTTGATTTAAATCTGTTGCTAATGAAAACTGTGTGACATTGCACATCAGTGTGCAAATTTGAATATAAGAAGGGGATTTTTGGGAAAAACTGCTACATGATGCTAAACCCTACACCAGCAATGCCTACAAAAGATGAAAACGGACAAAGGTAAAGAGAGATTTGCAGTTGGCAAATACATGTCAACCAGGACTCACATAGAACAAAGAAAGGCGTTTAAACACAAACTAGAAATAAATCATCAATATTTATGGTCAGGGTGAATGTCACAAAAACAAAGCTTTTTTTTACTTAGCTTCTGGACATTTCATTGTACATCTGTCAAATGTATTTATTTTGACCAAATTTTCTTCTGAAGTTCCCTGCATTTTCGTCCAATATTGGCCTTCCCGGGTACTGGCTGATAAAAGGATATTCGGTTGTAGAGCCATGCAGATCCTAAATGGATTGGTTAATGTAAATCATTAAGAAAACAAACTAAATTATAATTAGAGCCCAGATCCTGGCTGCTTGATTTTCTGTTGATGTTCTGAAAGGATCACATGAAACAAAGCCTGTATTCTACAATTACCCTTCTTTGGTTCATTAACAAAGAGAAGCACAAAAGTCAATAGTTAGATTTTTACCTACAACGAAAAACCTTCAACCTACAGGCCTTGTCAGAGGTCAGCAAAACTACCTGATCCATATTGACGGCTAGCCTGTTAGTCAAACCCCTTTCATTAATTAAAACAATTCCCACAAATCGAATCATTTGTTTTTACAATTACAATTAACTATGAAAAAACAATTGTCTTCAATTGAAATATAGTAATAAGCTGCTGTGAATGGCAAAGATCTTGAAGTAAAAAAAATAATAAAAAAAAGGTGTCCTGACCAAGGGAAATCACAAAGCATCCATCAATCAATTACACATTTTGAGGTCTAGAGAATATGGCACTTCTTCCTTCTTCCTTGTTAACCTCATATCTTAATACCTCACTCTTTCAAACCGAACGTTGTACCTTGACATAACATGTCCAATCTAATACCGATCCCTACCCAAAAACTACACTCAAACCTGCATTTTTTTTAACCTTTACACTAGATCCATGGCTTTTGTTCGAAATGGTTTGTAGTGATGAGTGTCAAGAACAAAACCTATTCACACAAGGTGTGTGGAGAAGAAGAGGAGATATTCTTGAAATTTTTGTCAGACATTACCGTTAGAGGTGGAGAGGAAGTGACATGAAACACCGCTTCCTCTTAACAAAAACAAGCGGTATTAAGAAGTGGATGGGTTTCATTATTATTATTATCACACATCATTTTAAATCATACTGAACAAAAGTGGAATGGAAAATGGAAATGGAAAAGTTACATAGTGCAGGTTTTAATCGTTTCGAAGATAGGTTGGCTTTTAACTTTCAATTCATTTAAACAAAATCCCTTTGGTTTCCCAGCTATGCCTCAACTGCACAGAAACATCAATACTTGCAGAATTATTGTGTGATGTGTGTTTGTTCATGTGTGTGGAGGTGTGTTGCATGTGTGTGTGTTTGTGTGTATGTGTGTGTGTTTGTGTGTGTGTTCATTTGTCTGTGCATTTGCTTGAGTGCATGTGTGTGTGGGTGTAGGTGTGTGTATGTGTGTGTGTGTGTGCATTTGTTTATGTGAGCATTGTGTGCACATTTGTGCATTTGTGTATATGGGGATTTGTGTGCACATTTGTGCATGCGTGTCTGCATGTGTGTGTGTGTATGTATGTGTGTGTGTAACTTTGTGTGTGTGTGTGTGTGTGTAAAGACTGGACTGAAGTTATTGATTAAACACAGCAGGGGGTGAGTGTGTGAGCACTGTAGATAGCTCTCTCACCTGCCAGTCTACACACACACACACACATCAAACCTTTCTCTGGCACCATCAGAAAGGAGCCGTCTGGCTTCTGTTATGATGGAGAAAATAAATGAGAGCATCTGAATTTCTCCTTGAAATTAAAATATTACCCAGCTTGCATTATCGAAGGCTTAAAGATAATTTACCTTCTTCCAGAATGCGGAAGAAAAATAGTGCGAGAAAAAGACCACAGACAGCACACTGCAGCGTCTGGTTCTGTGGACACACTGAGGCTCCATGGGTTGTTTTGCTCGTGGGTTCCTGACATCGAACAGAGAATCTGAGATGTGTGTCCATGATTATACAAGTGACTCTGACTTTTCCCCAGCTTTTTAGTTACTACCCGAAAAATGATTACATATCAATTATTACATTCTTCACATGGATCTTTTTGTCAGCCCGCAGGGGTTTCCCCCTTCCATACCCAAACTGGTAGTGGTAAGTGGTAAAACTCCACCATGCAGATTGTTAGGGTGCATGTGAGATGCATTTGCATTTTTGAGCTGCATGCAAATGCGCCCAGAGTGTGACTGCGGCAGGTTCTATCTAAGCCTACATAGACGTGGAAGTTATCTGACATTTTGAATAATTGTATGGACAAGAGGTTGTTTAGGAAGTCGCAGGAGGTTTTGATGACATACTCAGTTACGAGTGAAATGTCTCAAGATTTAACAGTACAATCAAGAAACTGAGTCAGTCAATTTGAGTGTAGATATTACACTATTAAAATTCTTAATAGTACATATATAGAGCTGATGTTTCAGACCCATAACCTGTTACGTGACTAGATTGACAAGGTAACGGCCTGCTATTTTCCTTTAGCATGCAATGCTATGTTTGAATGGATTAAACAGTGTTTTCTGTTGAAAATGGGAATCAGCATGCTTGGGCAAAGAATCCCAGTGAAATGTCAACAGTGGATACAGTGTGTGTAATGTCACAGCTCAGACCAAACAGGTGGTTGACAGGTTCCCTTTAAAAACTGCCCATTATTGTGTATTTACCAACGCAAAACCACACTTATTTTCCAACCTGCGGGAGAAAGAGAAATGGAAGGTAGTTAATTGATTGAATTCCCTTTTTACTGTGGCCTCTGTCTCTTACTAACTTCGTTCAGACCCATAAACCATGAACATTCAAGAGCTAAACTGACTGACTATCTGCTGGAGCCAAGATCATGACGTTGTGCGTAAATATGCTTTATCATACAAAGGAATTATGAAGTCTTTCATTACAACATTACCATCAATAAATATGGAGAACTAATGCATTGCCTAGGTTGACAACACAGTGCATGTGGTGATGGTGAAAAAAATCATGGAGGTGTGAGCTTAACATTTGAAAAATGCTCAATTTCAACATAGTGTTCTTTTGCGTTGAAGAATTCTGCTTAAGGAATCAAAACAAAACTATTCAAGTCAAAAGGAAATGTAGAAGACAAACACTTGGAAACCAGGTGAACACAGTTAACTAATTAGGGCAGGGGATAATAACGTAACGAGCTCAGAGAATCTGGGGGGAAAATTTTTACTGAATTAATTTATCCTTCACATGTCCGGTCAAAAGCAATGGTTGCTTTGTTGACGTTTCTGGGGGATAGCTATTGGCCCAGGTTGAGCATCACCCTTTCCTCTGTTTTATGGGCAAGATCTTTCTGCGCACTCAATGCATTAAGGGCTTGCAACTTCTGAAACACAGCCCTCATGGACTTGCGGGAACACGCATCTAAATCTATGCGACCGTGGGTCCAGAGAATGTAATGCAGACTACCAATTACACTGTGGTTTGGGGTGGTGTGGGCCAGCACAGTGACGGTCAGGTCTTGCTCCACGAAGAATGACAAATGAATGGTCATGCCCATATACCCATCGGCTGAAAACACACAAGAAATGTATACAAATGTTACTTTTGGAAAATAGACAATATCTATATTACGCAGTGTTTGGCATTAACGTTGTGTAGCATTTCTGGAATAAACTGCAATAAAGAGGGTCCATTAGTGTACATCTCACTCTCTTTATCTCTCTCTCTCCCCCTCTTTCTTTCTTCCCCCCTCTCCATCTCCTTCCCTTTCTCCCACTCTCCGTGCTGCAGGGTTTTAATCACTGCTGTAATTGGCTACTCCCTGCTGTGTCTGTATAGATATGTGTGCCTGTGTCCACGGATCTGCGTGTGTATGCATGCGTGTGTACTTAAGAAAGGGGACGCAGGAGAGGGAGATATAGAAGGATAGAGATAATGAGAGGCAGAGTTTCAGAACTACAGGCCAACTTACCAGCTCAACAATCTGCCAGCGGAGGAGCACCATAATGAAATGGAATTATGCAGCCAAATAGTAATTATCTGTGCGAATGACACCGATAACAAGATGCTGCCTCAATATAAGCATGATTATTAAAAAAAGGAACTTCCTGTTCAGCTACCATACAGCCTACAAAATGAACTGTGTAGAAATTATAAGTACAAATATAGAGAATATAGAGAAAGTATTGCTTGACATCTCTTTGCTCCTAGCTAGAAGACTATCCTTGAAGCAGAGTTTACGCGTTGGTCTTCTGGTGTTGAGAATCTCTACTCTGAATTCCAGAATGTCGTCCTCATTTGTGCTCACAATCAGCTCTCCCCAAATAGAAGTAGCTCTGAAAACGACATAACACAGTAGCAATCTGTAAAAGGCAATGGCCACGAAGAGTGAAGATAGTCAAAGGCTCAGTTGCATCAATACATGTTGCAAATAACTGGTGTGAATGGCTGCTTGTGTGAATGGCTTATGGTGTCACAAGTTCACCTGGATATATCCGTTCTTCTGTGTTTCATCAGAGCTTCAAAGGGGATAAAACCTGTTAAGGTAACCAGTGAACTCTCATGGTATCATTGTCATCGCTAGATATAGAATCGCTACATCGCTTTCCATCTTAAATTCGATCTTCAGAGTTGGGGTTGGCTAGAGTTTTGTGAGAGCAAGAATGCAGGAGAAGAACTACAAGTTGTATGTGTTATGTCTGGCAGTGTAGCGGATTCATTTTTTCACTTTCTGGAAAATTGTCAGCCTAGGAATCAGACAAATCTGCAAACTCACGTTTGCTCTGTCATATGCGTCTGGACCCCCTCCCGTTCAGACAGATTTCCAGCAGACTTGGCCTGGGTCACAACTGTTTTTCTAATATGGGGCAGGTTTGATACGATGACGGGAGCACCCTAGTGGAGCGCCATTGAGGCATTTTCATAAGCAACCAAGATGGCTGCCACTGATGTGTGACATGTTTCGTTGCTCCGATTGGTTGTAGGTCTATCCAATTGCTTCCAGAGGCATTTTGGTGAGCGCCCGTTGATGACATCCCTTGGATATCTAGAAATTAACTGAGAGGTTCCAGACTAATATGCATCTGCCAATTGGTCTGGTGATGTCAGGCATTGTGGCTCTGGTGGCAAATAAATTTTTTATGCCTCTTATATGATTGAAGGTCAACACTTTGGACCATCTTCCCTCCTATCCTTTGAGCTTAACGGATCACATCAACTCCGGGTAATCCCCAATTTTGAACACAATTCAAGGTTGATTTATAAAATTGCATTAAATTAAATTTGGAAAATAAGTATCATGACATCTAGTTTCATGAGGTTATAGATCTGGAATAAATCTAAATTATTTTCCCCCGTCAGTGAAAAATCCCTTGGGTTGGGTGCCCCCTACTTGCACTTAGCCTCTTCTTTTCTTGGCCAATAGGGGTCCTGTCATTTGGTGTAATAGTCGAACATCACATACACATACACGTACGTACGTGTAACATATTTTTGGGGCACTTCAGTGGCTAAACCAAGTCCAGCCTTGCCAATACAAAGAGTTCAGCAACCTGAATCAAAGCCTGAATTAGAAACGTCTCTGAATCCAATGCTAGATCCCAGGAAACGGCGGTGTAAGCCCTACCATAGCAAGGTGGATTGGATGGTCATCGGGCTTCCTTTGGAAGTGATGATAGTTTCCCCATCTGGTGGTTGCGTGAGTTTAAAAAAAAAATTTTTATGGTGGATGAACACAATGAACACTGTGCAAATGGGGTTGCCTTACCAAGAACTCAGGAGGTTTCTTCTATTCGTTTGAGCACATAGCGCACATTTCTGCTCAAGCGAGGAAGAAAGATGTTATTCGTTTTGAAATCAATGATTTCCTTGACATTTTCAGGGTGAATTTTTTTCTTACTTATCAATTGTCTTGTTTGGTTAGGTCGTTTTTTTTCCACTTTCTATTAGTTGTTTCAAGAGATGCGTCATCATAGGACAAACACAAGTGTCGCTCATAACACAAATGATAGGTATGCTCCTTTTATGTTCCAGGGAAAACTAGTAAAGTTATGTCTACTGCCCAAATCAAGAACAAGCTATATCAGTAGCTTGATTGAGTATTAATGTAATGACACTGTTTATCATCCATCTAACGTAGCGCTTGCAAGGACAGCAATGTGCTGACAAGCCCACAATGGCAGCCATTTTGGATTATGAGTAATCCACCAACGTTCACTGAGAGTGACCCTAATCTACAACCCTAGATTGTTGTGTTTTGACTGTAATCTATTCAAAGCAAAGAAAAGAAAAAGTTTCCTGACACATTTATAGAACTGTGTTATTACTTACTTTAAAAGAAAGTTAAGGTTTATATGTATTACTGAGCACAATAATGTCAGTGGTAAGCCGCCTTGTGCTGACGGCTCCTTACTAAATCCTACGCGGTGAGAACCATATGTGACAAAGAGTATGCTAAAGAATACCGGCTTTATGGTTATCATGGCACATTGTTGGTTAAAAGGAATGGTTGATGTGTGTGTGTGTGTGTGTGTGTGTGTGTGTGTCTTTTATGTGGGTCACTCCACCATGTCTAATGGCCCCTTACTGCGTGCCGCGTCCTGCGCTGAGCTGCACCCCACTGACACACACACACACACACACACACACACACACACACACACACACACACACACACACACACACACACACACAGCAGGAGATATTTCTGGGGTGTCCCTCACCCCTAATACCCTTCTCAATACCCTGCCGCCACGGTGGCAGCGGACCTCAGCTCTAAAGTTAATCAGCTAAAGAGTTAGCAGGTCCTCTCTCTCTCACTCTCTCCTCGCTGTCTGTCGCTCACACCGACACATCTTTGCATCTTTCCTCCATCGTCTTGTCATTAGTTTTCGTTAACGAGTGTTCCTATTTCTCTTAACTGTCTCCACTATGTCCTCATTCGCTTTCCTTTCCTCCTCTCCTCTATTTTCCCCCCATCTCCTATTGTGTTGGTTTTCATTCTCTCATCTATCCGTTTCGTGTTTCGCTGCATGTGCTGGTGTTGCTCTGTCCTGTGGATTCGTATGCGGTCACTGGGAGCGTTGGACCAGGCTCCAGGCCTCCCCGATGGGAAGAGAAGAAGAACACACTGGTGTTCCATGGACAATTTGCCTCCCCGCGGGTGAGAATGATCGTATCGTCATTATCGTGGTTGCCACTCTGTCCATATGCTCATTTCTGGGGCTGTTGGTGTTAGTTGCACAGCCCCAATACAAAACAAATGTACCTGCCTCAACTACAGCTTTTTTTGTTTTCAACACTGATGATGTGCTTAAAATGTGCTTGTGTGTGTGTGTGTGTGTGTGTGTGTGTGTGTGTGTGTGTGTGTGTTTGCATGGACACTTGTGAATTCAGTCAGTGTTTTTTGTTGTTTTTTGTTTTTTTCCCTGTGTCTGTCTGCAGTGAGGAATAAGAAAAAAAAGAGAAGGCATTAAAATTCAAGAGCAGCAATTTTATTCACACCCGACATCATGGAATATTCTTGGGAGGAGAGGGGAACGGCGAGGAAAGGAAAGGAAGAGAGGAAAGGAGATGAAGGCGGAGAGAGAGGGAGCAAGAGAGAGAGAGAGAGAGAAAAAAGAGGGGGATGGGCAAGCTAAGCCAAGTAGGGAAGAGGGGGGTGAGGATGACGAGAGGAGGAAGATGCTGAGAACTCCAAACACTTCGCTCTCCTTACATTGCCACCAACGGCCACATGTAAAGCAGATGTGCAGTACATACATATGGACTCACTTTGGAACACACAACACACACACCCACCAATCAGTGTTCACACAAAGGGGCACGCACCATCTGACACCCGTGTTCTGATTGTGTCATCGATTAAATAAGCGGAGCAGAAAAAACAACATAAAAACAATACAATATCATGTCATAACCCACACGCCCATAACTAGACTCACATATTCACCTCGGTGCAAGCGAATACGCACCCTCAGACATACACATTCACACTCGCTCACACACACACACATACACACACACACACACACACACACACACACACACACACACACATACACACACACACACACACACACACACACACACACATACACATATACACACGTACGCACTCACTCACACACACTCAACACACGCCCTGGTACAGGGTGAAAGGAAGCGAGCTACGTCAGTATATTTTCACACTGCAGCAGTGTCTCTTTGTCTGCCTGTCGACCAGCCAGCTCTAAAATACATGGCGAGAAATCTGCTTTTCCAGCTCTTCTTCATGTCTGTCTCACAAGCGCCTTCTCGTATTTTATGCTATTGTTTAACATTGGTTTCTATAGCGTAGCTAGTCTCATTCAGAGCGCCATTATGTTTTACTGTGGCTGCATGTCTGTTTGTTTGTGTGTGCGTGTGTGTGTGTGTGTGCGTGTGTGCGTGTGTGTTTGTGCGTGTGTGTGTGTGTGTGCGGGTGTGAAGACGACCTTCTGCCCACCTGTCCACAGTGTCAGCTGTTTGCCACGACACAATCACAAAATACACACAAAAACAGAAAAACGCAGACACACCCACCAATCCCATTAGCCATTGTTACACAAGAGCATAACAAACCTTGAAGTTGTGTCACACACATACACACACACATGCGCAAACACACACACAGACACACAATTAAATTCTCTTTCCCCAAGATGGACTTCCTCTATGAGCATAACGACTTTTCTTTTCTCCACTACCATAACAAAGATTATTTTTCTAAATTGAATATTGTGAAATATTTCTTTGGAATGATCATTGATATTTCAAACAGAAACAGTTTGTTCTGAATTTCTTTTGGGGGATTTGTTATTATCACTTTAGAAAGCAGGACCTATGTATGATGCATCTCCAAATATAAAAGGTACATTTAGACATTTATCAAGATATAGAATATATATTGAGTTTTCTCTAAATGAAGGATACAGTTGTATTGCATCACTGTTACATTTATATCTTTAAAATAAAAAGAGCATTTTAGTACTAATTGTAATTGTAAGTCAACAATTGGTAGTACTTCAAAAAAATATGAACATTATGAATCATAAGTGTTTTTTGTTTTGTTTATTTGTATCAATATTTTGTACATAAGAGGGCCCATTTAAAATCACAGAATGACAACAAGAAGGACTGGTCTAATCCATAGAATACATAGGGTAAACAGTGGCACGTATCCGCGATGGAACAGCATCCAGCTTACACGTAGTGATGCAGAAATAGGCACGGCCAAGTAAAATGCAGAACATCTGAGGAATGTTCCGGAGAGACGCGCGGCCTGAAGGGTGATGCGGAGGTATACTGAATGGGGGGGGGGGGGGGGGGGGGGGAAGGGAAGGGAGAAGGGCTTGGTCATTGTGTGATAAACACAAACACAGATGTGTTCCGGCTTTGATGCCCCGCTGCTATTCAGCGTTCGCAACGGGGGAGCCAAGGAAAAGTCCCTCTAAGACGCTTACGGACGGACAGACAGACAGGCAGACAGGCGGGCAGGCAGATGGACAGTCAACCAGGCGGACACATAGGCAGGCAGGCAGGCAGATGGACAGTCAAGCAGACAGACGGACCGGCAGCCAGGCAGATGGACAGTCAAGTAGACAGACAGGCAGGCAGACAGACAGACAGCTATGCCGAGAGACAGACGCACACCAACGCGAGCCATAGCTTGGTCCTCTTTCTGTGTTTATCTTCTCTTCCTTCCTCCTCTCAACCCCAATTCATCTCAAAGGACTTCACCAGCTCTATGTTTACACACAGTAGCCATAGCAGAGGAAAACAATTACAATCCCAATGAGATAACATTGATAACAAACTCGTGATAATTGAAGACGAGATAATATAATGTCAGGGACGAGTGAGAAGAAAAGAAAGTACAGACATGAATAATTGACCATGTGTCCTTGCGTCCTTTCCTTCCCCCTGTTTGTTGTGCAAACAGGGGGTGTTTGCAGTGAAGGTGATCTCTGGATATGTGTAGTAGTAGTAGTAGTAGCAGAAGTTACTGCTATGTATTTATCTGTCTCTGTCTCTGTCTCTGTCTCTGTCTCTGTCTCTGTCTGTCTCTGTCTGTCTGTCTCTCTCTCTCTCTCTCTTTCACTCTCTCTCTCTCTCTCTCTCTGTCCCTCTGTCTCTCTCTCTCTACCTCTTTCTCTACCTCTTTCTCTCTCTTTCACTCTGTAGCACAGGTCAGCATAGAATTTTAACTTCACATAATGACAAACTTCTTGTCATTAAGTACGTATCTTTTTTAATGGCGTATTAGAGTATGGTGTATTAAAGACATATATGTATTGAAGACCTTTCCATTACATTTTGAATATTTTTTTAAAGCTATGATATTTGGATGAATGCGATAAAATAGTGGTGGTAGGCCTGTATTATATGTTGTTTCTATTCAAGCTAAAGGTGTCCAAATGTAGCAATTGAGAATTAATAACTGGTGATGTTGTTTTCATGGTGTATCGTCTGATAAAACTGATACCTCCATGTACAGTGTATGCAATGCATATAAAAAAAAAACAGTCTGCCGTAATAGATTGCGTCTTATCGAAATAATTGAACTGTGGGAAAATCAGAGATCTCATTATGCACTGAATCCTTTCCTGTAGGAATTGCAATCGAATCTAATCATCATGAGGCCCAAGATTTAAACCCCAGTATACCGTAAGCCCCCATACTGTAGTGGCTGGGAATCGAATCTGCACACTTCAAACGATGGTGGTCCACACTGACAAAGTGAAGTACCCAATATAAACCTCCAATCCTATATAAACACACACACACACACACACACACACACACACACAAAGACACACACACACACACACACACACATACACAAAGACACATAGGATAATATAATATTTACCTTAAAACAGCTAGCTTCAGGTGAAAATCTATTTAATATTTTTTCACCCCAGCACAAACAGATTTGTGTGGATGTTTAGTAAGGAACTGAGCCACATTGGAAATGGACACTTGTTTGGTTCATATTTAAAGATCACAATTGTTCAGGAACATTTGTCCGGCTGTTTTCCCTGTCATTGGGACCATGTCGTCCATTCTATAGGGTTGGGTGTGAGTGTAGTGCTGACACATGTTAGTGCTGCTTGATTAGGGGACATAAAGAGGCAGCCTACCGCTAACACCATTCAGCCATTTTGTCTCGTCGTGTCTTGGGCTAGCTTGAGTCGATCGGTTTGTTTGTGTGTGTGTGTGTGTGTGTGTGTGTGTGTGTGTGTGTGTGTGTGTGTGTGTGTGTGTGTGTGTGTGTGTGTGTGTGTGTGTGTGTGTGTGTGTGTGTGTGTGTGTGCGCGCGCGTGTGCTAGGCTGTGTGTATGAGGCTTTTGTTAAGGTAATGTTGAAATGCTGAGATAGAGAGAGAGAGAGAGAGAGAGAGAGAGAGAGAGAGAGAGAGAGAGAGAGAGAGAGAGAGAGAGAGAGAGAGAGAGAGAGAGAGAGAGAGAGAGAGAGAGGGTACACCGTGAAAAATCACACTAAAGACAATTGATCTAACGCAAAGTTTTTGTTAAAAAAAAGAAAAAGTTTGGTCATTCTTTTTTAAACAACGTAGATCTAATTGTAGCAGGCATTCCTTTCGCTAATTGGACAAAATAGCTAATTGCTAATTGAATTTAAACAATAAACAATAATAATTTATTCCATTCATAAGGTGTACAATAATTATTTGAACATGGGTAAAGTGCAAAGCAAAGAAAGTTTCCATAAACAGCAGAACAGCTGGTCTCCTCTCTTTTGTTTGCTAAGTGGATTAAAAGAGTGGTCAGTGCTAACAGACAGCTAAGGTGACAGCCAGGACTTCTGTTTACAAGCTTTTGTCAAACTTCACACGCCACTGCTAATCTTTCTTCTTGTTTTATTTAATCACAGTCTCAACACTATTTCTTTGGACTAAACATGTTTAGAGTGATATGTGAGCAATTGGGAGTTAATGCCATTCATTGAATGTAGTGCACAGTCAAAGAAAGTTTGAAAGATGCAAAGATTTCAACTTAAATGTCATAGATATGCAGCTTTCAAAAATGAAATAGAAAGTAGGACCTATACAAATATTTAGTATTGTTTTTATTTATATTTATTTTTGACAAATTTATTTAAATAGTTCAGTGTGTAGTTATCTTTCGAAGGTGTATTATAGTAGGCCTACATGCTAGAGTAGATGGAAAATAATATTAAATACATTTACAGTCTACACTGGTTACTTTTATATCAACGTTTTAAATTAGGTCTATACTTTCATTTAAACGATGTACTATGTGTGTTTTTTTCAATCTCTTCACTTTTAAATCTAAACCTCTTAATATTACATTTGAACCAAACATTAATGAAGAAAAAAAGAACATAACATGTACATACATTAAATTCTATAAATCAGATTAAATTGTAGCCTGAATAAAAAAACTGCATAAAAACATTTATTATTAATGCCACAAAGCATGTTGGATTCAGGTCCTTTATTAAAAAATAGAAACAAAGAACCATTAAGCAACAGTATCAAAATCAAAATACATTTATGTGATTTATAGATGGATCATTCTGTATCTTTTCTGTATTATTGGCCTAAAACTAACACCTTTATTAGACAGTAGGATTTTCTTAGACATTAGCGTATAAGAGTTTTTCAAGATTTCCTTTTTTTTTTCTTTTTTTTCTTACATGGTTAAAGCCAGGCCCATTTACATTCATAAACCCATTTAGTATCATCCGTCTTCTCATTCAGTTTTACTCACAGCCAAGTTTATGGTCTGCCATCAATTTGAAAATATGATTGTAAAAGAGAAACATTACATTTTTAAGCAGTTTGCATAAAAATATGGTATATTTAATCAATTTGTTTTGTTATTTGATTGCCTGATATTAGCACTGTAATAATGATGACAGATCTTCAAATGAGTGTCTTATCATTGTATTCTAAAGTTACAATTATGCTTCCAGTAAATCTCGCTACTCGCAATACAATATTGATGATGAAGGTGTCAACATAAATATCAATATCAATTTCATATTAGCAGGTGGAGTTCTTCCTGTAAATGTATTATCTGCATAGGTACTTGACCTTGTTTCCAAGGTGATGAGATGAATATCAATTCCTGAAGTACCCTGCCAATGATAATCACCTGAGATGTAATGTGGATACCTTAAAGGCCTATGGCGGCATTCTAACATACACACTTCCATCTCTATCGCTCACACACCAGTCACCATTTAACATGTGTCCTTTTTGAAATATTGTTATCTCTAATTGGCCCTCCACACTGATGTTAAAGATGTGCAAACCTGCATGTGTAGTCTTATTAGCACGTGTGTGTATGTGTGTGTGTGTGCAAATGTGTGCGTGCTTGCGCGCGTGTGTGTGTGCGTGTGCATGTGTGTGTGCATGCCTTTATCTGTGTCTGTGCATGTGTGTTATATAAATAATAAAAGTATTGGTTTGTCTTTATCTTACCGTGTGTATGTCATGTGTTGAACACTAAGGAATACTGGTTGTAGCAGTACATGTATATTGGTATGTGAAATAGACTCCAGTACGCGGTGTCCATCGTACACGCTGCGGCTATATGCTACGGCTACAGATAACACTCATGGTATTCTCATAGCGGCTCCAACTGCTCCCAAATTATCTGCAAGGTATGCATTTACATACAGACCCCATCCAATAGTCTAATCTGTAACACACACACACACACACACACACACACACACACACACACACACACACACACACACACACAGACACACACACACACACACACCACTAGACCTCAAATCCAATGTCAATTGTAAACTATATAGCATGCATATCAGCTGAACAAGCTATTCAAACCCTAAAGATATTTGACATCAAACAACATTGGAATTGAACATAAAACAGCCAATCGACTACAACACCAGCTGCTCTTAAGCAGTATGACGTTACATATTTGGACCTGTGACCAACAAATATTAATATGATTTCAAGCATTTATTCTATTTCATTCCAAACCAAATGGGATAATAATAACATACAGCAAACGATAATTATATGCTATCGTCAATGTTTGCTGTGTGGTTGATATTTTTGGTTACTTACGCTTTCTATAACAATTAACCTAAATGGTTTTCAGTGGTGTGCTCCTACCATGGTATATGCATAGCATAACCGTGCTATGGTTCATTACATATTTATAATGCCCCTGGTTTGATATGAATTCCTGAAACACCACCAGGTCCACGGTTCACTGAGCCACATTGAAACATGAAGGAATACAATTTCTAACAGCTTGATTGTTCACTGACAACGTCGCAGGAAACAATGGGAGGAGGAACGTATATAATAACAATGAGCTGTTGAAGTAGCATTTCCACTGCTAATTCACCTTTTTCATTTTGTAACGGTGCCTCTGTTGCCAGGATAGTCTACCTATTGTGGTAATGCAGAGCGATAGGATAACTGTTTAATGATGATTTAGCTACAATAGATTACTATTAAATAAGAGAAAATAAACATAATTGGTTCATAGTCAATTTCAAATCATTATCACCAATGAATAAATGACAGACATGCTGACCACAGTGCTTGGTCTCCAAGCGTGTCTCCAACACACACACACACACACACACACACACACACACACAAACATACACAGGGGATCAGCCGTGTTAGGTGCCGGACTCTATGGGGCACACCAGTGTTCATACGGCTGTGTCTGTGTATGCATGTGTGTGCGTGCGTGTGTGTGTGTGTGTGTGTGTGTGTGTGTGTGTGTGTGTGTGTGTGTGTGTGTGTGTGTGTGTGTAAGCTGCTTTAGAGGTAAAGGACAAAAAAATGCGAAGGTCAAAATACCTTGTTCCCTTCGCCTCTTAATAATTAGGTTAAGAATCATCAAATCGATTTCAGTTTATTTTCGCCTTTAATAGAAAGAGGCAATCTTCATGCTGATGTTGTCAAGGCTTCAATGTGAAGAATATTTTCTGCCTGGATTGACTCCAACAAATGGTTTAGGCCTACATCACTACATAATAAATAACTGAGTCTAAATAAAGTACATATCATTTCTAAAAAATAAATAAATAAAAAATGTGGATTGGAAGAGTGATGATATTCATTTAAATGTCATGATGTTATTACAAATCATTTATAAGCTGTCTTAGACAGCCTTCCTTGGAATTTGCTTTGAAGTAAAACATCTGCTAAATGAGTAAACATACATTTAATTATATTGTTGTAAATCAGGCATGGTGCAGAAACCAAAGTCTTAAACAATAACGTATGTTTTTATGTATATTTGACCATAAACGATTTTCTTTACGATGCAAGTTTGTCTGTCCATTCATCAGACAACTGTCAGTCTGACAGTCTGTCATTCTGTCTGCTCATAAATTCTATTAATAAGATTAACAGCTAATGCATCTGGAAGGTTGCACTATATAAAGCACGAAAGCACTAATTATCCAAAAACATATATATGCAATATCATAAATAAATACGCTGTTATTCTTATCTTGGAAAATCAACCCTGAATCACCTTCTTTTGCTAATAGAATGCATGCTGAGTTGGGAATAACATGGTTACCACTGTGACATTTGGACATTGGTTAGTGCACCACTAATGACATGAACATCCAGATGTGATTGGCTTTAATGAGCAGTTGCTGACAATAATCCCGTTAATAGATAGACGGTTATAGCCTCGGAATCCTTCAGCCCCGTCTGTGGTGGCTGTATGCATGGTATCGAGTTTGAACGTGGCATCATAAACTCTCATGGCATGTCATGGAGCAATCAAAACACTTTTTACTGGCATGTCAAACACACACGTTCTTTCTTTTTTCTTCCTTTCTTTCTTTCTATTTGTATTTCTTTCTGTCTTCCTGTTCTGTTTATCTATCTGCCATGTGTATTAATGCTGTTTCTTTCTGCAGGATGAATCCATATAGTCTTCTCCTGCTCCTCCTACTCCTCCTACTCCTCCTGTATTGCAGCCAGTGTAGCGTAGCGGGAATAGCATATGTATATAATAACGGGAGCAATGTGCCGCCATCACGTTGATGCTAGCTCAGGAGTGATGTAGCATACGACACTGAACGCTCGTGGAAGCAGCTGGCCCGTCACTTTAAAGTGGGTGATAGAAAACAGGTTATGTATAAAACTACCACATGCATATGCCATGCTCATTTTCCAGGCTGTTTATGGCACCCATATCCACTAGTAAAAGGAGCAGCATGTCACAACTTCTCTGTCTGGGTCTGGATCCCCTCCTGATGAATGTAGCTTCTTCTAGTATCAAGTTCACTGTGGTCTTGTTAAATTCACATGCTAGTCTGAGAATCTTGATATAAATTGTTGGATGCCTTAGCCTATATATATAGAAAAGCGAAATACTAGCAATTCCATAAGGCCAGTTGGTTGTATGTGTGTGTGTGTGTGTGCCCATGTGTGTGTACATATCAGCACGTATAGCATCTGTAGAAGGTACTACACTTCCTCTCTCCCCATTGTTTTCTTCCTGCGAAGGCTTTTATTAGTTTGTGTTTGTTTGTTATATGAAATCTCGCGATAATGATTTCTCTCTGTCTCCTTGTGGCGTCTCCTCCACAATGTTCCCTCCATCGGCTTACACACTCTAAACCCCCATAATTCCTCTTTCATCCGGCCCATTTCATATGGGATTCTGCAGAGAGGGTCCAGCACTGGTGTGCAGTTTCTATCCTGTTCTATTGTCCTCTACTACACACCTTCTTGACTTCAATGGACCGAATTGTCAAGAGCAAATTACCATGCCTTTTTTGTGCATCAAAATAAACACAGAATATGGTCATTTTGAATTTAGCTTTGTATTAGATATGTGTCCTCATCAGCTTTCATATCTTCATCTGTTCAACATAAAAAACAATATTATAATTTAATTTGCTTATTATTCTTTGGGAATGTTTCGATGCATCATAAAAGGTCTAACATAATCTAACCTTTAACAAGTATAAAATTTGATTTGATACAATAAAATACACTGGACTGATGCAGTAGGCTTATTTGTGAAGTGACAATACAGAACATATTTCCAATTAGGGTCAACATTATTTATCAGAAATTACATTTGATAGTGTTTTTTTTCCAATTGCCATTGTTATAAAAACCATTATGGTTATTTAAAATATTTGTTTCATAGTTATTCATGACTTGGAACAAGTTAGTCCCAACCATTTAGTGATTTATAAGAAAATGTTGTACGATTTCCATTGACTGTGGTCCTATGGGGAACATGGACACAATCCTCTGAAGGGGATGAAAATCACTGCAACACAAGCATTAGTTTAATCTGCTCCTCTCCAAAGCACTTGTCTGACCTCTCCACTCTGTGTGAGTGTGTGTGTGTGTGTGTGTGTGTGTGTGTGTGTGTGTACTTGTTTTGTCTGCCGTTGTCTATACCTCTATTCTGCTCTTTCTTTCACTGCGAGATAAAGGAGCCACGCCCCATTGACCTTGGTCGACGTGCATGGGCATGTATGTGTGTGTGTGTGTGTGTGTGTGTGTGTGTGTGTGTGTGTGTGTGTGTGTGTATATAGCTGTCCAAATAACAAGGAACAACAGAGTGGAAACTTTAACTTTAACTCCCTAGAGACTGAACTCACCACACACACACACACACACACACACACACACACAGATGAGTATAAGCACTTGATTGTCAAATATGCAGGATATACTACACACACTCAGGGCATATAACTTTGAACTGCATGCCAATTTGAGAATGTGAGAACTCATGCATGTGCATGCATACGCACACACATACACAACTGAGTAGATGCACATATGTACCAAAAAATCACCCAGAGGCAGTTGGATGTAGCTTAGATGTGACCTGAGCTATCTGTGTACATGAGATCCCTCAGGGAGACCAAACCAATCCTATCGCCGAATGTGTATGTGTGTGTGTGTGTGTGTGTGTGTGGTGTGTGTGCGTGTGTGTGTGTGTGTGTGTGTGTGTGTGTGTGTGTGTGTATTGAGGCTGATTCCCCTGTGCCTCCCACTCCCACTGCTTCAACAAGCGCAGAGAAAAAGCCAATGCACGCACACACACACACACACACACACACACACACACACACACACACACACACACAAGCACAGACACACACACACACCCACACACACCCACACACACACCCACACACACACACACACACACACTCATGCATGTCTGCATGCCACACATATGCATACGTTTGAGAAATACATTTGACAGAAAAACAGCAATTATACAGAATACTGCAGGCACTTTTTATCACCAGATTGTCATTTTGCACACACTCACACACACACACACACACACACACACACATGCTTTTTGTACATGTGATCGATTTATGTATGTGCATGTTTCAAAATGTGTGTCTGTCATTATATCTGTGTGAGCAGGTGGGCATTAAAAAGCACAACCCCCAATGGTTTGTGCTGGTCTGTACAGTTTAAGTAAAGAACTAAAGAAGTATAATTTTAAATATGTTAACTATCTGTTCACCCACATATTCAAAAGACTTGCATTCGAAATTTAAAGGGAAGACTCAGTTTGGTTTTCAGTTTTGCATTCAATCATAGTATGCAGCCAATTATTGATCTGAATGTATTTGTGTGTTTGTGTGGTTTAATTTTGGATAGAAAATAAACAATAAGGACTTTTGAAATGAGTTCTCGTATTTAAATTAATAGTTGTTAACTGAATAAAAGATACAACATTCAACTAGGTGGAACGAGTTGTACCACAAACAAACTCCACACTTGCACAATTGCAATCACCAGTTGGGAGTAAAACAGTAAATACTTGATTGCATTGCATCCTTTGGTCTAATGTTATTGTTTTTTTAATATAAAATAATGTATTATCAACATGGATATTTTGCAGGATGTCCACAGGGCAGACAGTTGATCATTACAGATGGCCTGGATTGAAGATGCTCTTTGGATGAACCCCGCACCTGTAACCCACCCCAGTTCCAAGCTACATGACCGATGTACTCCTAATACTCCGCTGCTCACATCATGGCCAAAGATCTTCCTATACGTGTATATTTACATGTAAATCCCTTCTATGACAATTGTAATCGAAATGATGCAAACTGCCAACAACCTAGAATTGGTAGAAATGTAACAAGGACAACATTAATATTTGTTCGTTTTGAACAGAGCTAATTCAAGCAGCTAATTACAACTGCTTTTTGGGGGGATTGCTGAAACACGCTCAACTTTTGTCTTTTAAATTTGCTCTTCAAATAGTGCCTCACCATTCCTGTACGACTTTGCTATTATGCATATCAACATATATCAACACACATCAACATTACCTTTTTGGGTGGATAGACATACTAGTATAGAAATTGGCCTACCAAATGACTCCCTGTCCTATTTGGGGATTTTTCCAATATTCGGTCTAAGGGTTAACTCAGCAACAGACACCAAAATCACACCAAATGGATCAAACTAAAAAAGCATTTATATAACTGTTCTTCCTGGTCGGTTCAGATGAGTGCTTATTGCAAACAGAGTAACCATGTTGTAGAAAACTCCACAGGAATTTGATTCACTTCATGAAATAAAGACTCCTTTTGAAAAGGTGTGTTTAGACATCTTACTTGGAATTGTTACTAAATGAACATGTGCGTGACACACATGTCTCTCTCTCACACACACACACACACACAAACACACACACACCGTGTGTGTGTGTGTGTGTGTGTGTGTGTCTGCCCTATTTTCAGTGTTTGGATTTAAACCTGTGTTGAAGCTGTTTAATAGTAATTTTACTGCAGTGGTTCCTGCATAAGGTTAGGGCTGCCACAAAAAAATTCAAAACATTAGATGCCACTGATAGCATCCTCCATTCTGTCCGGATTCATGTAGTTGTAAAACAAAGAATGGTGGAATGTTACAAGCTGGTCAAGGATCACTATGGCAACCATCCATCCATCTTCTTTCTTCATGCCTTCTAATGTGTAGAGTTAGAGCTAGAGCTGTTAGCAGCTGACTATGGGAATGGGATACCAAAAATTATAAACCATCCCATTGCATGGTGGCCACTGACTCACCCTTCACACCTACGGGTCTGGGGTCTCCTATCAGGCGTCAAGGGTATGTGAAAACCAGGGCGCACAGCCAAATCAAAATCCATAAAGTCGCTTAGTACAGCTGCATGGCAGACTGGGAGACACACTGCACCACACTATGTTGTATTTAGTCAACATCCCACAATGCTGAAGTCACTGCAGCATTTCCCCTGTATGATCGTAGGCGCGCAGACATTTTTACCGAGCACAGAGTTAGATGGGGGACGGTGTTTCTGGAGTTGGCTCACAGTTATGATGGAGAAATGTTGAGCATTTTCCCAGGATCTCCTGTTTGCAAGAAAGAGATATTTGAAAATGTAATGAATGTGAAGTAATTAAACGATCCACAAATATATATATTTTTGTATCTCTTTTCTCTTTTAATTCGTTTTTCCCACACCAAGGGTGTTTCCAAATAGCATATAATAACAACTTATTACCTGTAGTGGTGCATGGATGGTCGAATAAATGTAAGTAAAGAAAGAAATACACACAATAAATATACTTTGAGAGATAAATGGAATAAAGTATTTTTTTTACATACAATGGTAAGAATAAATAATAGTTAAGATAGCAGAAGTCACAAATGGTGCAATATGAGCATTCTGAACAACAGGGGTCTCAACCACAGAATTATGTAAGCAATTTAGAATGTTAGAAATCATTTCATCTGGTGGCCTAATGAAGTACTGCTGATGAAGACGGCTAAACGATGCAGAAGATGGAGACAAAGTCACGTAAAAAGTGCACCTGAGGGGAAAACCCACTAAGCTTTATTGTGTTGGTTAATTAATCTTTTTAAATGAAATACATAAAACAAGTGGGTTTCTGATGGATTCATAATCAGGTTTGTGGGAATCTGATTTCCGTTTCTAGTCCGTCGGAACTTCATTTATTTATGTATCCCTACTCGTGCTATAGCCATTGAGTTCTAATTGAATTAGCCCGTGTAAAATATTGTATATACATATATATTTTATTTAGTGGATAGCACACGTGTTTTAAATTTGAACTTCTGTACAAACAAGTACTGTAAAATATAGTGTCTATTTTGCGCTTGTTTGGGGCAGGATATTTGTCAACGGAAGGTGTTGTACGGTCTATAAAACCCCGCCGCCATCTTAAACGCTCAGATACTCCTGTTCTGACCCAGGGAACATTTGTGTGCTGTAGTGGGAGCAGATGTGAGCTCCCTCGACTTTTGGCTTCACGTTTCCCGTTTTTCCATTCAAGGCTGGTTTTATTCTTCCATATCCGATTGGACGGACTCGTAATTCTCTACAGCGGTAGGCTTCAGCACATTATCTCCTGTATTTTGATACATTTTGTGCTGTTCATGTCGAAATCTAGCTGAGCGCAAGAAATGGACTGTTGTTTAGGGCGGCCGGGGATGCTGCCTGCTAGCGAACCAGCTGATTTCCCAGGAAATGTTGGATTAAACTAAAGAATATCTGATGGAGACACTCTATTTACCTGTTTTATTCACATGTCTATTTTCTTATCAGTTAAGCGCTCTGGTTAATGTGCATATATGAAGTGCATGTGTTTTGGTGATGTATAGAAACGCCCGTTTCATTGGAATATATTTGGATGAGTCGACCTCTTAACTAGGATCAGCCTCTTTACCATTAACATGCGGAGTTTACAATAACTAGTTTGTGAGCTCGTATTCAAGGTTTCTGCTCAAATCGCTTCCTATAGAGACTCCTGGTTTGTTTTCGTCCTCTTATCGCTGTGCTTAAGGGTATTGGCTATGTTTTTAAGCGTCAGGTATGATGGCTCCTTATTTAAAGTGGTGAATTTCATCCGTTTCGGGCTCAACTTATTTTCGAAGTGAAGCATGTGATATGTAGACGAATGTGGCAAAGATCGGAGAAGAAATGAACGCGTTGAGTGAGTTTCGTGGAAGTTTGCGTGGAACGTGAACTATTCGTGGGCGCTCATTTCCCCGTCACCGTGGAGGACTAAGCATTGCTAGGCATTTTAAATCACGTTGGTCATAACAGGCGAAAATGGAAGGTAAAGTTAATTTCCAAAGTCCTTCCCATTTGTTCTTTTTTTTTTTTAAACAAAGACCGACAAATTCCCCTCGGCCGTTGTGCTCCGGGAGGAAGACGAGGCGGAGCCACAATGTGAAATCCGAGTCCAGTGGTGTTAAGAGCAGAAGTGAAGGCGGTCGGCAGCTGTGTTCTCAAGCTCTGGGTTCTGGAAGAACTCATAGATGTCCCAGATTTGAGCGGTCTACTGCTGTTACATCGCTCCTTATTCTTATCGGTGTGGTGATATTTCGTGAAATATGTTTATGTATCACTTCAATTAAACTTTCAAAGCTACGCTGTATTAAAAAAATAATAATACTAATTCGTTCACAAATTATGACATTCTAATCAGAAATTTAGTCCTATTTACTCATGTAGTGCATGGCGTATGTTATACCTATAGCGCTACAACACACCTCGCTGGCTGTCAATGATTCTCGTACCTAAAAGGGAGATTCGATGATCTGCATTTCTGGTTTGTCCAGGTTTGCCTTTGCTATGACTATCTAGGTTTTAATGGCATCTGTTATTTGCTTTGAGTCAGTCATTGGCCTATGTTAATGGTTTATCGTTGGGTTTGTCACGCTGTTTTAACTATTTGGCATTTCCATTTTGAACTGAGTTAACAGACCGACCACTGACGGAAGTAGACGTCTACGTGTTAGTTAATTGACGTAAACATCGAGAGCTGTTTCCGATTACGAGGTTGGAAGTGTAGAGCGGAAACGTAGGTGTTGTCTATCCAGAACGATTCGCTGACAGTCGGCAAGTAGAAAGGGTAGCGCTGTCCATTCTGAAAGGCAACAGACAATGTAAATATTGTCACAACACAACCATTGTATTTTATTTTTTAATCACAAGGCTACCCGTCATGCATGACGACTTTATACCCCATCATATACTCATTATTGGTAGGCTACTGTACTTTGAAAAATGTATATTTAGACCTACTTCAGTGAAATTTGTGTACTGTTCTCAGCACACGGCAGGGTCCTGTTTGTATATAGTTATATATTTATTGTTGTGCAAAATTTTTTCTGTCCCCTGCTAAATGAATATTTTTGTTGCTCACGCAACTAGTAGCGTGTGGTTGCTGCATGTTAAGTCGCGTGAATAATTCGATGGGTTCCGGTGTGCGCCGTAGAGGCGCCGGCTTGAACATCGCCGCAGCAGCTGCGAGCGTTGATCTTCAGCGCATTGTCAGCAAGCGGTTAGCGCTGCTGACCCTGCACATTGCGCCACATAGCTATTGCTGCGTGATGGTGTCCGCCCGGCCGACCATAAACCTTGTTGGCTGGGCTTCCTTTATGTAAAGCGACCGCATTTTCCAGCTCAGGTGTGGAACGGATAGGCTTCACTGAGCACTGGGTCTTGAGCACAGTCTCGTATCAACGCGGAGCGTTTATGAGTAATGTTGGAAGAGGAGCGCAAGCTACACATCTCACCAGCCAACTTGGCTTGAAATTTGATCTTATAGATGTGATTGTGGCTGAAAATTGGGTTTTTTTAATCGATCCACTATATGTAAAAAAATATATAGATAGATAGAGAGATATCTATATCTCTCTATCTATCTATCTATCTATCTCAAAACTTGACTGTTGACTATTTGTTATAAAACATTACATATTCGTTCCTCCGTTGTGCGGTATTCAGATAATTATCGGATCATGACATTGTCATTAAAACGACACACGTTTTATTAGAATGAACCCTAACGGTCTAAAACAATGCGGCGCCACCCTAAAATGCACAGCCACCTTATATTGCACACCTACCCAAGCATGGCTAGGGTCGGTGTTCAAACCCCTTCCATGGCTAACTGGCTGTTGTCTAGTCGTTTATTTTTCATTCAGTTGTGACATGCAGGCTGAAATTCTAAAATAAGGAGACCTTCTCTTTCCAAACCCTCGCGGCAATTATTTTGTATGTTTTTACAAAATAATTTCACATAATCAAACTAGCTATAATTAAATGTGGATTATAATGATGGCACATGAACATGCGTGTGTGGCATATTGGACACTTCAAAGACGTTGGGCTTATTGACTACTTTTGATAAACTCATTGCAGAATGTCACACCTTTTTTATTAGTAGTTTTGTTTTTGAAAAGCTCTGTTCATTGACAAATATAACACTAGCCATATGCAACTAAACTACAGTGATTTCATTTTCCTGTGTATGTTTATTTTGCAACATAAAGGACCAAAGGAGACTATTCAAGTGCATCCAGCTATGAGCTGAAACGGTATGCCCATCAATTGAGTGTGGCTACTGAGCCCTTATTGTTGTTGCAAAGCCATGTGGTTCTGTGGAAATCACCTTCAAGCATTGTACCTCTACTACTAGAACGACACCCCCCTTTCGTAGGGTAATGACCACGAGCCAGGTATTCTCAAGTGGTTCGCATTTCCCACAGCCCAGTGTGTTTGTGTACACAACAGTCATTTATCTGCATTTACATATTGCCGGACCGTATTTGGGTTTAGACATCGCTCAGTGATCACGTTGTTATGGTTTGGCTGCTCGTTTCAATAGTTGATGGGGCTTCGGATAAGCTGTGCCCAACCATTTGGATTGCAATGCTTCACATTGCTTGTTCACTCATGAACACAACAAAAAAAAACTCCATCGGCCGCACATTCTTTAGGACCAGCATGCCGTTCCGTGTAGACTGGCTTTCAGTCGCACACATGGCTCTCATTTAGCTTCTGGCTAGGTTGCGTGAGGGCAGGCTCCATAGGCATAGCGTGTGAGCAGTTCATTTTGTTTGGCGTGTTTGCGGTCAGCTCTGGCAGTTGAGTCAAGACTTTTTCTTTTTTTTATGACTCAGTCTGTGGCATGTGGGTGTGTGGGAATGAGAGACGGGGGAGGCGTTACTCCACCTCATACCTCAGTTTCATCTATCCCCGCTACTTCTGTGAATTCACATCAGGGCGAACCTTGGGATACTAGGGGTGAGGTGGTGGGGGGGGGGGGGGGGGGGGGGGTGCGCAAATGACTGACTCTCAACTCCAGCTGGCCACAAATGTGCTCACGGCTGGACCCTGAGGTACTGCCGGCTCGCTGCAATCATTATGCTCTTCTTTGGGCCGTGTGTAAGCGGTCCTCATACGCACACACCCCAACAACTGGCTTGGATACACCGTGTTTATAAGTCATCACTGAAGTCCCAGTGATCCCTCCAGCCAGGTAGCGTGCATTGAGTTCCTATCATGGCTGATCTGGAAGTTCATGTTGAGTCTTGAGTATCTGGGTTCTCAGGGTGATAACAGGGCTGTGGAATATAGTTGGCAGTTTTATTTTATGACTACCTGTTGTCAGACATTTGTCACTCTTCTTTATCAGACCATTCCTGCAGTTGACGCTTATCAGCTTGAGTCATACAGTGAAAGTTAAATTGAACGATTTAGTAGATGACAAATGATTTATAAAATGTGTTTTGGCGTTGCGCAAATAGAGCAAAATCCACGTCATCCATTCAAGGCTGCAAAACGAGGCTAAGCCCCTTTCTGCCATGGCCATGCTTTAACCTATATGTACTGTACCGTGAACATGATGGAAGTAAAAAACGAATGGTACCTAAATGTGGTGACATAAGCATATGGCGGGGAGTGGAAGGGGGAAGGGCTGGAGTAGAGGCAACCTGTTGCCCTAAAGACTAGGGTCAGATAAACCCCACCAGCCTAGCAGCAGTACAGTGTTGTGAAATGACAGGCTGTGGCTGAACTCACTGACCCTATAGCCAGGTCACTGACGGTGACCCCCCCCCCCCCTACTCACTTTAAAACACCTCTTCTAAGGTCACATGCCTGTAGTCAGGTTAGGCCACTTCATAAACTCACACGAAAGTGGCACATTTAGAGCAACGTTTTCAGAGACGTTATGACTAAGTTAGCGATATTTAGTGGATTTCTTGCCTTCTAGCACAGCCTTGCTCTGTATTCTGTATTACTGAATAACACTTTTTTTTTTTTAAGTTGAATCACAACCATATTAAGTGTGGGTGTGTTCATAATGACAACAATAGCAAACAGCCGTTGAAAACATCAACTGCTTTAGTATTTTATTTGACTACATTCGTCTGTGCCTCTCAAGCTCCAGGTAGACAGCTAGCCACTTTAGTCATCAAAAAGTCTGGGTGTCTGGGTTTGCATGGGCAGTAATTTCTGCATTAGAGCCCTGTGGTATTATCCCAATTTTTATGTTGCGTCGTGTGCGTGTGTGTGCCTGAAGCCTCTGTCCTTGTAATTGCAGAGGGGTGGCTCCAGAGTATGCATACGAAATGCAGTCTTCCTCTAAACTAATTCCCTCTCCTGCTGTAGCCATAGTGTTTACTTTCCCGCAGAGTGAGCTTGTGGCTTGAGCTTCAAAGCCTGTGCTGGAATGTTTTTGCCCTGCTCCCCCCCTCCATCCCCCACCCTTCCATTCCTCTTTTGCGCACTCCACCCATGACCCCACCCCCACCAGCCCCACCCTCCCTTCTCTGGTGCTGGGCTAGCTAGCTGTGAGCTCCTTAATGGTTGCTTTGTGAATGCAGTGCTGCTGCTGCTGCTGCTGCTGTGGTTTAAGTAATAGAGGTGTGGGGGGGGGGGGGCGGCAGGCAAGAAGAAACAAGGAAGAGCGGAAAGTATTTTTACCCCCTCCCCCCCAAACTGCTTCTTAAAACCCTGCAGAAAACAACCTTCCGATGTTGGATATTTTTTATACATTTTAATGATGCAAAAACCATCCTGCCACACACTTTGTTTGGTGACTTTCTGCTTTCACTTGCCATATCCCAACAGTTGTTTATTTGTTTCAGATGCTCTTCCATAGGCATCAAATTGAATCATATTGTCATACAGTTTTATAGTCTGTTATAAGAAGATATGCCCAACAAAATATCCACATATTGCAAAGTTATAAAGCTTGCAATGTATTTTTTTATTCATAAGGTTACATGGTTTCACTATCCTGTATCTAACCCTATAGCTGTCTAATATCATTTTAGTTTTTATCCTAGGTCCTTAAGGATGTCTTGACCGAATGGATTGTCATTTGGTAATTAAGGCGGTTGTCCTTGTGTTCCCTGATGTGTGACCAGAGGGTTGACTGACCGTGTTGTCCTGCTGTGTTTGTGTGTTGCAGATCAGGAAGCTGTGCAGGCTGTGGCTTAAGAAAGAAACATGGCTTCCCAGGGTAAGTGCATCTTTCTCCTCGATCGCCAGGCCTCCCAATTTATCTCTGTTGGTCTGATTCACTGCCCATGCACTCTCATTCACCCCTCTGTTCTCGTGCCGTCAGAAACCCGTCCGCATAGACTAGCACTGCAGTAGTGCAGCAGAAATGTCTTCTTTTGTTGTAAGATTAATGCATACTCTGCTACAGGACTGTACACATTTTTTTTTTTTATTGATCCCAGGTTCAAGCTTTTAGTGCACATAAAACATACTTTACACGTAGAGGAAATCGATAGACTAAGATGAAAGTAGTTTTTTATGATTAATTATCGAGACAAGAGTTGTATTTATTGGAGACCAAGAAGCTCAGTAGTGGATGCAATCTATAGTCTTTCAATGTACCATATCCAACCAGGATGCATTTTTAAACAGGTTGGCCTCTATGGCTGGTCAGAAGACTAGCTAAAGACGAGGGTTAAAAGCTATGGATTCAAAGGGTTTACTTAAACCAGAATTGTCAGGTTACTGGGAATTTGCTTACAGTAATAGATTGATTGCCACTTTCGACATTTGCATACATCAAGTGATGTGAGGATGGGAAAGCCAGAGCACCTTGTTGCCGTCTTGTTGCCGTTTGATTATGGTCCGATAATGGCTTTTGATTACGGTTGCTTGAATATCCTTGTGTTCCTCAGCTGATCTGATGGAGCTGGACATGGCCATGGAGCCAGACCGCAAGGCAGCAGTTAGCCACTGGCAGCAGCAGTCCTACCTGGACTCAGGCATCCACTCTGGGGCCACCACCACGGCCCCCTCCCTCAGTGGCAAGGGCAACCCAGAGGAGGAGGACGTGGACAACCAGGTCCTCTACGACTGGGAGCAGGGCTTCAACCAGAACTTCTCCCAGGACCAAGTACAAGGTGAGCGAGCGCGCTACTGGCTGCCGACCAAAAAAAATAAAGTGTCGGCATGAATACGAGATTAACCTTTCTTGAATAGTCTTGACAGCGAAATCAATATTGCGCCAAGCATCGCTCATTGCCCTTCATGACTCGTTCATTACCCTTCATGCATACCAACCGCGGTCTTCTCACAAAGGCCTTAACCGCTGTATTCAATACCGACCCTCCCCTCCAGACCTGGATGGACAGTACGCCATGACGCGCGCCCAGAGGGTGCGTGCCGCCATGTTCCCCGAGACCCTGGAAGAGGGCATGCAGATCCCCTCCACCCAGTACGACGGCGCCCACCCCACCAATGTCCAGAGGCTGGCCGAGCCCTCGCAGATGCTCAAGCACGCCGTGGTCAACCTGATCAACTACCAGGACGACGCCGAGCTGGCCACCCGCGCCATCCCGGAGCTCACCAAGCTGCTCAATGACGAGGACCAGGTACGTACCGGAGCTTCGTCTTGAAGACGGAAACCTCCATGTTATCCTTGTGGAAGCTCATTTATGGGACCATATGTGCGTTTCTGTTCATAAAAAAAAAAAAAAAAAAAAAACATGACGGATCTGTAGAACCCGAATCGCAACGTTAAACTATATCCGTTAAACCTCACAAAAGATACAATCGCACAGAAAATCGGAATAATTTATCGCTATAGTTACACAACCACAGTACGTATGGCACTCAACAATCGTAGTGTGGCATCGTGAGGACCCTGCCGAATCCCAACCCTAATCGGCATGTACTCCGATGTAATGATACGGTGGTTGTTTTTCATCAATGAAAGCTGCCTTCCTTTTTTTAGTGACGTTGAGCCTAACCCTCGTCCCTCCTGATGCCAAGGTTGTGGTGAACAAAGCGGCCGTGATGGTCCACCAGCTGTCCAAGAAGGAGGCGTCGCGCCACGCCATCATGCGCTCGCCCCAGATGGTGTCGGCCATCGTGCGGACCATGCAGAACACCAACGACGTGGAGACGGCCCGCTGCACCGCCGGCACGCTCCACAACCTGTCCCACCACAGAGAGGGCCTGTTGGCCATCTTCAAGTCTGGGGGGATACCCGCGCTCGTCAAGATGCTGGGGTAAGGGTAATCTTTATACCAAAAACGGCAACATACAACAATTATGATTTTTTTTTAATTTTTTTTTTTATGTGGGTCCAGTGCAGGTTTGTCGAGATGTCAGACATCGGGGTATTAGATCAAGTAGCTTGATAGGGCCCACTTTCTGCAATGCACCATCATGCACTACAGCGCGTAACCCGCCACTGTTTTATAGGCAGGAATATAAATGGGAACAAGGTCTTGGGAGTGATACCTACCGGAAGCCTGTTTTGAGTTGCTTGCTGTGACTTGCAACTAGGACTTGTACTTGTATAATCACGCCAGATGTTTTCTAGAGCAGTGAATGTTCTTGTCTGACGCATATCCCTTCATCCCTGATCTAAACTCTCAAATTGGTTTTCACAAATATTATAACTTTGATGTATTATATTATATATATATATTATAACTTTGATTCAATTCATCGTCTTTCTGAAGAATGGCCTGATTTGTATCCAGGCTATGCCATTGGGAACTTGCCCATAATTACTTGGAAGATTTTTACATTAGGGAAAAGCTAAATTAGGGAAAAGGATTGAATTAAGACTTAGAATTAAGAAGAATTAAGACCTATGACTATGCTGTTGATCCACAATTCCCTGAGTTACAGACGGCCCTTTGTAGAAAGCGGTGCTAAACAAGGTAATGAACCTGTGTATTTTGTCATCCAGCTCTCCAGTGGACTCTGTGCTGTTCTACGCCATCACAACCCTCCACAACCTGCTCCTGCACCAGGAGGGAGCCAAGATGGCCGTGCGCTTGGCCGGCGGGCTCCAGAAAATGGTGGCTCTGCTCAACAAGACCAACGTCAAATTCCTGGCCATCACCACCGACTGTCTTCAAATCCTGGCCTACGGGAACCAGGAGAGCAAGGTACAGACCTCAGTGGGGAGAGAGATGGAGGGGGGGACGTTGGCTTGAGCTGAAATGGTAGCAGCAAACTGATAATTAGGTTAGCATGGCTACTCACACAACCACTTGCTCCCTTCCCTTCTAGTTGATAATCCTGGCCAGTGGTGGGCCTCAGGCTCTGGTCAACATCATGAGGACCTACACTTACGAGAAGCTGCTGTGGACCACAAGCAGAGTGCTCAAAGTGCTGTCCGTCTGCTCCAGCAATAAGCCCGCCATCGTTGAGGCCGGTACGTTTGGCAGACATTTAGCTTGTACTGCTTTTGATGTAGCTTGAACCAGGGTACAGCTTTCCAATTTAAAGTGGACAGCCTATATATTGTACTTTTCAAAAACCACTGATTTACCAAAGGGATTTTTTGATGCATGAATACATTTTTTTTTGTGAAAGTGCATAGCTTTCAGCAAATGACACAAAGAAAATCTGATTAAACAATGAAAGTATTTCTGAATACCGCTGAGCATGTCCACTGACGTGTGTGATTCTTCAGGAGGTATGCAGGCCCTGGGTCTTCACCTGACAGACCCCAGCCAGAGACTGGTCCAGAACTGCCTCTGGACTCTCAGGAACTTGTCAGATGCTGCCACCAAACAGGTAAAATAACCCTTTTTTTCAAAATGATTTCCTTAATTTGTTCCACCGAGGCACAGCTTCTCTAAAGCAAACTGACAAAATGCTTGAATAGATAATACATTATTGCCAAACCACTATTTTCACAATTCACCGGTTTTCATGTGAACCTAAAGTGCACCAGGTGACATCCCTGTCAGCCGCGCACGTCCAAGCCCTGTGCCCAGTGTGCTAATCCTGCGTCTCCCCTGCTTCCTCAGGAGGGGATGGAGGGACTCCTGGGGACCCTGGTCCAGTTGCTAGGCAGCGACGACATCAACGTGGTGACCTGTGCCGCCGGCATCCTGTCCAACCTCACGTGCAACAACTACAAGAACAAGATGATGGTCTGCCAGGTACGTGCACATTCACAGCCAAGACTGGGGGAAAAAGAACCAAGCGGAGAAGCTACTTGACAAGCGAAGCCTAACTGTCTCGCGTCCCATTAGGTCGGCGGGATCGAAGCGCTGGTGCGCACGGTGCTCCGCGCCGGCGACAGGGAAGACATCACGGAGCCGGCCATCTGCGCCCTGCGCCACCTGACGTCCCGGCACCAGGACGCCGAGATGGCCCAGAACGCCGTCCGGCTGCACTACGGCCTGCCGGTGGTGGTGAAGCTGCTGCACCCCCCCTCACACTGGCCCCTGATCAAGGTACGCAGCGGCGCCAAGATACACGGAGCCATCGCCGACACTGGGATACCATTAACCCCTTAACTGTTACACTTCCCATCTGGGATCAATGAAATGGTATCTTCTCAGGAAATGGTTTGGATTGCCTGTATCTGGAAGTCTGTATCTTGACACTAGTTTAAATGAATATTGGTTCCAACTGAAATAAACGGATCGTCTGCATTAGAATTATCTGCTGCAAAACTATTTCACAGCTTAATTTACGCCGCTACCTGGAAAGCAATTATCCTATCTTATCTGGAATTGCTCCCCATACTCTGGGATGGCTGCCTGCAGTAATCTCTTCTTTCAGGACTTATTGTTTAGCCTGTGGTAGGATCAGATTTGCATACAGTGTCTATTCTATTGGCTTGTCACGCCTCATCACGGACGAGGTTAATAAAAGTGGATTATTTTGGCATTATAGTTGATTGGTGACGGTTTCTGTTGGAAGTACAAATAGGGGTTTACCTCCTTGAGGATCGTGTACAAACTGGGGGTTCTGTATGCGTTTTTGTTTGGTCAATTGTACTGGTGATGTTCTGGACCTGCCAAACATAACTGAGGTGTTGGCCAAGCCTTCCAATCACAACTGTGAGCTATGCTTTGCATTGCAAAGTGAGAGCATCCTTATGCACTGTAGCACAGTTGTGTTTGCAAATGACTTGCAAACCAATAGCTGGTGTTCTACTTAAATTTAATTCCACACCGAGACTGAACAAGAATGAGATGTACCAGCCTGCTTTCCCTTCAACGAACATTAAAATACATACACATTAGGTGACAATCAACGATGTATCAAGTATATTACAGCATGTGTGTATCTTATTGGGTAGATGTTTGACATGCGTGTGTGTTTGTCCTCCTCCCTAGGCCACGGTGGGTCTGATCCGTAACCTGGCGCTGTGCCCCGCCAACCACGCCCCCCTGAGGGAGCAGGGAGCCATCCCCCGACTGGTCCAACTGCTGGTGAGGGCGCACCAGGACACACAGAGACGCACCAGCATGGGGGGCACGCAGCAACAGTTTGTGGTGAGCAAACCGACACACGGAGTCACCTTTTCTTGAATCTACCCTTCATACAGATGGTGGTATAGACTGACGGGTTAACTGTACTGGAGATACTGAGACATGGTACGACTGTGGATATGTGATAACGGCTTTGTGGTGATAACCAATGGAGAATCACAGCCACTTTCACTTGAAGCTCCAATTCCTACTGGGTCATAAAGGTGGGAGGGAACACGTTAGTTTTCCATAGTATAGACTGAAGTCTGTACTGTAGCTATTCTGGTGTGTGTGTGTGTGTGTGTGTGTGTGTGTGTGTGTGTGTGTGTGTGTGTGTGTGTGTGTGTGTGTGTGTGTGTGTGTGTGTGTGTGTGTGTGTGTGTGTGTGTGTGTGTGTGTGTGTGTGTGTGTGTCAATTTTGCACTGCCAAGCAGGTAAACCAGCCTAGTTCTATGATCATGTTGGTACGATGGCTGTAGCTTTATTATTGGAGTGGTCCATTTTTTTTTTTCTGCACTGCATTTTGCCTTTTCCTTTTGCTATGGTATGTAGTTATTGAAACAGACTACCAATATTCCTGCAACGCGACATCCCTAGTTTACAGTGTCATAGAGATATATGTAAAGTAGCCTCCCAGTGCTGCATTGCTAAACTAGTACATCCTGTCTGTGTGTGTTTATTAGGAGGGAGTGCGTATGGAGGAGATTGTGGAGGGCTGCACAGGAGCACTCCACATCCTGGCGAGGGACGTCCACAACAGAATAGTCATCAGAGGACTCAACACCATTCCACTCTTCGTACAGGTAAGAGAGGAAAGGCACACTGGGCCTCAGGGCTCTTCAGACACAATGACACGTCATCACACTGCTGGTTTGAATGCACTGTTGATTATAATTGTTATATACGTTTTAAATGTAAAGTGCAACAAGACATGCCCCTCTTCAGTTAGACATGATTATTACAGCAAAACCCTCACTTCTGTCCTTTGTATTGAATGCAAATTAGTATTGACTTGTGGTGTTGAAGCAAATGTTTCTACATTTCCAATAGCCATTTAAATTTATTTATTTTTTGGCAGAATCCTAAGGACTCTGTTATGCAAATACATATATTTATGTTTTATTGGAAGCAAATATCCATTCCTATGGCAAGGAAAACAGACTGCACTAAGCCGATCTCCTGACCTGAACCTCCTCCCCATTGCCCCCGGTCTCTCCAGCTGCTGTACTCGCCCATCGAGAACATCCAGCGCGTGGCGGCCGGCGTGCTGTGTGAGCTGGCCCAGGACAAGGAGGCGGCAGAGGCCATCGAGGCGGAGGGAGCCACCGCCCCGCTCACGGAGCTGCTGCACAGCCGCAACGAGGGCGTCGGTGAGCACCCTGCACCACACGACGACACGTCCTCCACGGCTTTACCTAGGAGAGCGTGGGGAGGGCGACTGGGAAGTGGCATCTAGAGTCGGGGAGCGGTTGGGTCTTCAAAAGAACCAGGCAGACGGGTTCGGCGTCTGTACGATCCGACGTGACGCGATGTCTCGATTGCAGGGGGGTGGATTTGTTTTATTGTTTAGAAACGTGTCGGATTTCCTCCCCCGTAACTCGGCACTAGCCCTGATGTTTCAAAAAGGTTCACAAGTTACTCATCGTCATTTTGACAGAAATCTCGGTGCATATCTCGTCAGCGCTCGAAACATCTTTGTAATGTACTGCACCCAATGCCTTGGGTGCCGTGAGGGCCCTAGCCGGTTCCCTTCCCTAGTACATAGCGGTCCTTCTATCCCACCAACAGGATTCCCGATGAGATGCTAACCTACTGTTTCCTTGTGTTTCTCTCCAGCCACCTACGCTGCAGCAGTGTTGTTCCGCATGTCCGAGGACAAGCCCCAGGACTACAAGAAGCGCCTCTCCGTAGAGCTCACCAGCTCCCTCTTCAGAACAGAACCCATGGCCTGGAACGAGGTATGCACACGCCCGCAACGTGCTCTACCCAATCAGAACACTCACGACTCAGATGCTGAGTTACTAGTCAATCTGTTGGTCAAATTGCTCACCTGGACTCATTGGGATCCATCAGAGTTAATACAATTAAATTGCATTAAACGGCTGTTCATAGTTGCAGCCTGGCTGGATACAATTGAGGTAATCAAAAAAATGATATATTGGTGCAGCGTTTATGGGTTGCATCTTGCATATTTGCGCTTTTTGTTGGACCTTTTTTAATTGTGCTTATTGTGACTGTAAAATATCCTGCAGCATACGACTTTTGTTTTCAACAAATTAGTAAGATTAGGGCACGCACAGTATTTTCCACAACAATAACTTTTGGTATTATTTGGCTGACTGTCCAAAGAACATAGTTATTGGCACTGTTCTAAACTCTCCTCTCTGCCTCTCTCTCTCTCTGTGAAGACTGGAGATCTGGGCTTGGACATCGGTGCCCAGGGAGAACCTCTGGGATACAGACAAGAAGGTGAGTCTTAATTACGTCCGTCTCGCTTGAGTGAGCGCCTCCTCCGAAGGCTTAACTACCGCCACTTTGGAAGGTGGCTATCTATCTCTCGCCCTCCAGACCTCCCAGCAGAATCGGACCGTAACCACCCACAGTACTGTGTGGTCGACTTCTGCTGCAGGAGGGCGGAGAGATGGGTTGCAGTGTTTGTTTTTTTTTGCTGTGTAGCTTTGATCGTACTACCATGTGGCAGCTTTGTGTTAACCTGCTTCTAACAAAGTGCTCTGCTTCCCCTCGCCTCCTCCACCCGCCTCCGCCTCCACCCATCCACCCCCACGCCTCCTCCATACACCCATCCACCATGCGTCCCCCCCCCCCCCAGACCCCAGCTACCGCTCCTTCCACACGGGGGGCTACGGCGGAGACACGATGGGCCTGGAGCCCATGATGGAGCACGAGCTGGCCGGGGGGCACCACCCGGGCCAGGACTACGCCCCGGTCGAGGGTCTGCCCGACCTGGGCCACGCCCAGGACCTGATGGACGGCCTGCCCCCTGGTGACTCCAACCAGCTGGCCTGGTTCGACACAGACCTGTAGACCGTACGCCACGCGGACCACCATTACAACACTTTCTACTAGGTGAGACCGGTGGACTCCCCTGCAGAGAGAGGGGTCGGACCGCGGTGGAAGGGAGGCCTGCTTGGTTGGATACTAATTGGACTGGAGTTGTGTTGTGTGGTGTGCTGCGTTTTTAATCTTAACACGAGGGGTTCTACTTGGCATTTTGTGATCTATTTTTTCTTTTTTTATTACTCAAAGCAGCTCAAGCAGATGAATATTAAAGGATATTTTTATCCACGGATAATGGGCCATTTTGCAGACTTTCAATCATATTAATAAGCCAATTTGTCTCTTCACGTCAGTTAAATCAACCAGACGGCACAAGCCATGCCAGGAAGTAGAATACCCTCCCTTCAAGTGTTTTACTGTAATTTAGAGTGTGGGATATTTCACTAAAGCATGTCTCGTTTTCTTTTTCTTTTTCTAAATCCCTCCCTCAGCTGTATCATGTGATCTGGATGAACCTGCATTGTAATTTGCCCATACGGAGGAGGCGGGGTTTCAGAAAGTGCCTGAAGATGACTAGACTCGAAGACAAGACAAGACAAGGAGTTGCCAAGCCGCAACTCAACGGGGACAAACTAGATGAGAAGTGCGGTTCTGGTTTCTCAGCCCAGCGGTGGGCTCACTGAAAATCCTGACATGACAAAGAGATGGAGCTCAATTTTAAAAGAACCCTTTTATGTACGTCTCTTATTTTTTGTTTACCATTTTATTCTGATTTTCCTTTTTTAATTTTATTTTCTTGTCTGTAATGGTACTGATTTGAGCTTGCTTTAAGATCATTTCTTATTATAATCCTCTTGTTTTTTTTTGCAGTACTTTGTATTTTAAATCTGGTAGTGTTGAGTTTTTCTAGTGCTGATGCTCAATCCAAGTAAAGGTTTTCGTTTCTGTTCTCGTTTTTAAATGGCGTCCACTAACACTAAGGAAATTAATCAGTTGAATTGTATTCAGAAGACAAAGTGTAACATTGTGTAGCTTTTGTATAAAAAAAATAATAATCATGAATTGGAAATCATGGTCCAAATATCAAGCTATTTTTTTCTTGCTTTAAAGGTGGGCACAATGATGTCTTCCTCGGTTCCAAAGGGAGTGTAGCTGACCTAGGTGGATGGGTGTGGCGGGTTTATGGATCAAGGGGGAGGGGGGATTTTATTGGTCTGCTGTTACTAAGGCGACGGATGATGGGAGGAGCTGGTTGCTGTAGCCTGCTGTGTTCTGTAACAATAAAATGGACTGTCATTTCAACCCGAAGGCCTGTGTGTGTGTTGTGTGTGTGTGTTGTTTTATCCACAAGGCTGAGGTCATGCACAATCACCAAGTACACAGGGGCTTAGTTAGGGGTTCTCTATTCATTTCACACGTTTGGACCAGATAGTGAAACTGGGCTGGAAATACCTTTTGCTGGGTATGGTGCAATATACCCAAGTAAGCCTATTACTAATGGCTTATTTCTCAAACAATATTTAGGTGTTTTCCGGTCTAGTTATCTATCATGCATAAATCGTGTTGTCAGACAAGTTCTACCATGAATGAATGAACCAACAATTATCCCTAGAGAAGCCTGACTAACCAAAGTGCTAGGGGCTGGCTATTGGTTTCTAGGAGACGCTACAACAACACATCACTTTAGAGCACCCTGTCTGTGCTGCAAATAATTTGCGATCCAATCAAATTAACGGCAGATGTACTTGGATTTTGTAAAATAAAATAAATATATAAGAAGGAAAAACATTGGCAGTGAAATAATCACTTGGAACGGGCCACTGACGCGCCTAAACTTGTGCTGGCCTACAGAGGAGAAAAGCAGGGTTTGGTGTGATGGTTTAAAAAGTCCCCGTGAAAAAAACTTTTTTTAACAGTTTGGCCTGCAGCTAGCACAATATATTCCTCTTCAGATAAATTACTGTTCACTGGGTGAAGCCGGGTCATTGACATCAGAAGCGGTTATCCAGGTTTTCTGTGTCTAGGGACCTCGATCAGGCAAAAACTATTATTTAAATGATATCCACAACATTGACAGGAAATTACTGCGCCGACCAGCAGCCAAACCGTACCCAATCTTAACCGGAATAATCAGAAGGAGTAAATTAAGTTATATGAATAAAAAGGGGAAGCAGAACTTGACACTGTTTGACAGCTGGATGATGGTTGTGTTCCACAGTGGAGAGGCCAGTCTTTGACCTTGTATCACAATCGCGTCTTGTTAGTCGTCAGGGGGTCAAGAGGCTTCTTGCGTGTCAGTATTGATGTAATCTCATCTGGCAACAAGACTGTTTATTAATCTGCTCCCAAACACACAGTTGCATAGTGAGTGAGCTGGTAATACATTATGTTTCCATATTTGCTTAAGCTAATCTCGATGAAGGATGTTTGTTGAGGTTATGCAGAAGGTTATGGTGAATCAATAGTCACTCTTGGGACAGTGGTGATACCTAACTAGAAGAAACTATAACAGCCACGGTTCATTATTTGAATTAGTTTGCTTATATTTTGCCAAGAAAGCCAATCTGATCACACAGGCTCTCTTGCTGTGTTGCTGCGCAGCTCCAGTGTCAAAAGAAATCATATCAAATGTGCCTCATGCCTACTGCGAGGTGCTGGTTGCAATGACCTCGTTGTCAAACAACTTGAGGATTGCTGTGCCAAGTGTGCGGTATCGAAACTCATAGTATGGCAAAGATGACGCCATGTGACATAAAGCCGGCTGACCCAGAGAAACATGTGCTCTCTGAAGGTTAGTAGCACGAATCACAGCAATGCCTTTGTTATTTTTGACGTTTTTGTAAGTGTTTTTTACATCTCGTCCATTCTGAAACAGATTCTTACGTTTTCATTGGTCATCTCTTTCTACTGGGATAACCCCTTTCCAGCATGGCACCCTCATCCCTGCAGTCTGCCCATGTTCACATGTTGAACAAGGGTGCTGTTGCTGACCCATGGTGCACCAGTGCCGGAGGAGTGTGTGGTTCAAAGCCGCCTGTACCAAGGGTTTGCCGTTGCTTACCATAGGAATGCCGTGTGTCAATATGCTCCTGGTTGCTACAGATTCCTCATGTTGCTCACCTGTCCAGGGGGCGTTTTCATCATCATCATCATCATCATTATTCTCCTCCCACAAGCCTGATCAAGGGTGTAAACCTGTGATGAAGATGTCCTCAGATTGGGCAGCTTTAAGTTTTGCATCAAGTGAACATGGCATGTTCATGGCGTTGATGAAGATGGATGGAGAGAACTGGGTACAATGAGTTCATAAGCGTAACTGTTGTGTTCTGCAACAGTATAGTATATATAGTTACAGTAGACAATATATTCAATACACAACCCACAGAAACCCAAGCTCCCATTTCTGCTACCAGCTCTCATTTGCTTTATTGCCATGCAGAACAAGGATTGGCAACAGTTTCCAGGTTGTTGTCCAGTTAAAGGTGTTCAAATGACATTCCCTAGCACTGATATAATACAGTCAAAAAGAGCCATTACAGGAAAATGTATTTCCCCCGAGATGATGGTGCCGCTGAACTTGAGTTCTGCTTAAATAATAATATAGTATAGTAGTCAATAATAACACTTCAATTCAAGACACTCACTGCACACACAATTGATGCAATTTAATGAATCTTTAATAATCTAAAACAATTTCTCAACAAATACACACAGACATTAACAAACTATAAAACATTCTATCTAACGTCATATGTAACATATCAGCTTGTAAACCGCATCTCACCAATAGCAAAAACATTTATTGTCACAGATCAGACTGGCTTTTGCAATGCATTCAGAACATCTAGGTTCTTTACAAAGTTGTCAACGTTCGGTTAAAAAGACACCCTTTGTTTCGAAGAAACCTCAACAGTATAATAGTAGGTAAAATAGGCATAAGGCATTTCAAAAAAAGTACTAGTAGTGGCTAAATTCGTGTAATTTGGTGAAAGTATCCAGTATGTTTGAATCTGCTCTGTTTATAGAGAGTAAAGGGTAAAGGTTGAAGTATTCTTGAAGGATTTAAGAAAACCAATCGTCAAAGGTTCCATTCTGTTGCATAGTTCCACCATCTCAGCAGTAAACTGGCACGTGTGAGGTTCCAGAGCCATTCCAGAAGATTTTATAGGGCGTGGATCTCCTGGAGGATCTCAGCTGCTTGTACTGCTACCCCTTCATTATGAGACCTAGAAAACACAAAACATGAGGATTGCATATGTAGAAAAAGTGGGATAATGGATCTGTGCCTGCATGGACACCTCAAAACTGAGAGGTATCTCTGATGGGTTTGTTTGTTAAAACAAAGTGTTGAAACCTCTCGCAGGACAAAAAAAAAAAGAAAAACCTGCAGAGACACAGGCATGGTGATACCTTTTAGTAATTTGCGTAAAGGGCAGATAATGTGGTGTGATTATGGTTGGAGCTGAGATATGTCATGGTGGATTGTGGGAAGGGAACTGCAGGTCTGCATGTACAGCAGAGTGAGCTCATTTGAATTCAGATTGCGAAGCTTCTAATTTCACTTCAAGAAGAAATGTACGAAAACTCAGCCAATCGGGTCTCAGCGTACTTTGCTTGTCAGCTTTCTCCGTTGAGTCTACAGGGTCCTCGTGTCACACATTTTTGTGCATTGGTTATGAAAAGTGTGGCATTACCTGAACGAGGCATGTAACAGAGGCCATGCCACTCAATACAGAGCTGACTTCTGACGTAGACTTTAACGACATCATCCATCCGTGTTAACATGTAACTACAGGCCAATCAAAATGTTTTGAGATGGTGATTAGCATATGCAAGGACATATCTTTGGTTTGAGCGTTGGAGGGGACGATGTGAGCAAGGGGTGGTTTTAGGGTTTGGTTTTGGGTTAGGGTTTGGTTTTTGAGTTAGGCGTTAGGATTTGGGTAAAGGGTTGGGTTTTAGGGTTAGGGTTGAGTTCACTCACTCACACTTAGTATTCACCTATTCAACATAGGTGAATACTAAGTGTGAGTGAGTGTTGCAATGAGCTAACCTGGAGAAAAAGTCAATTTCATGGTGTCTCAATGCTTTTCTTTGTAGATCAAAGGCGTTGTCACACCTAAAGACCAAGATCGGCGTACCTGCCAGATTGAGTCCTAGTGAAAGTACACAAAGCAAGGCCTGGCTCATAAAGCCTCTCTTACTATTTTTGTATGAGCTACAACTGCTGTAGAATAGTCTGCATGTGTGTGTGTGAGGAGCCGACTTCTAAAGAGAAGAAAGTTGGGACAAGCATAAGAATCTGAGGAGGAGATTAAAGGGACACTGATGTGGATGTCCTGAAGGGAGCTGTGGCTTTGCGGAGGACGGAAGAGGGGGGCTGTAGCCCCGGTGCGGCTGTTGGTGCTGGGCTGTTTTGGCAACAGGAAGCATCGTGGGCTCTGGGGTATCAGGACACAGGAGAACCCTGACCACCGCAATGTCCTTGTTCCTTCTGATCCCGTCTAGGTTTTCCCTCATCTTGGTTTTCCCCTCCCCAAGATCGTTTACACGCCACTCACTTTCTATTTCTGTCCACCCTATACATTGGTTTGAAAAATCAATCGACCTTTACGTTTGAAAAAAAAGTAAAAAAAGAGTAATTTAAAGACTGTGTACTCCGGCACATCAATTATATGTATTTTTTAAATGATAAAAAATTACATATTTTTCAATTTACAGCACTACGACAATGTACGTAATAAGCCTCATAGCCTCCGCTTTGATAGTCCACCAATAAACTTAGCTAATTCAAGTCTACCTAATGAACTGATTAACACCATACCCACAGGTATGGTGTTAATCAGTGGTGCTAATACACTACCTAAAAAAACATTCAGTTTGTCAATTCAAGTATTACGTTTAACTTGAAATAAATCTCACCTTTAGCGAAGATAGACAATGCTGTGATTCAGAAACACTTCACTTTAGTGTTTGAATTAAAGTGTGAAATAAATGTTGAGTCATGTCATGTCATTTGGATGTGTTCCCATCCAAAGTGCGACATACATGTGAAATTCAGATAGTGCATTTTCATCATGAATTATTGTTAAAGAAGTGAACACTGGCAAACATTCAAATGTAAAGCAAAATCATATAAAGTTTATGCATTTACTCAGGCAACCTATAGACAAAAGATCCAGAAACACATATACCGCCACAGAATACAGTGTAGGTACATAGTGACATGGGATCTCATGTATTCTATGATGAACTGTGACAACCAGACAGACTTTAAAGACAGAGAGTTTGTGGTGAAGCTCACTGCTGCCCTCCCTAATTCACTTCTCTTCAAGTAGGCATTCTGCACGTTGCCATGGCGAACACAGAATAACATCATCTGGGGTTTGGAATCCCACCCAACCGAACGTCCTCGTCTTTTCTCTGCTCTCCTCCCACCCCTCCCCCATCACCTCAACTACCCACCTCACAATCTCTCTCTCTCTCTCTCTCTCTCTCTCTCTCTCCCCAACTCTCTTTCATCTTTTCAATTAAAAGCTCATTGCCTCCACCCCTCCCTCTATCCTTTTTTTTTCTCTCTCCCTAAACTACTTCTCGTCTCCTGGCCTTTCTCCCACACCCCCCACCCTTACCACCACCACCACCACCACCACCACCACCACCACCCCCACCACCACCACCCCACCCCACCCCGCCCCGCCCCACCACTACAACCGAGAGGGAGTGTGTGCCGCCAGTCTAAGCCACTTCAAAGACCTGCAGGGCCAATCTCCGGCTTTTATCTGCCAGAGAGAGAGAGATGGGGAGAGGGAGAGAGAGAGACATAGACAGAGAGACAGGGAGAGAGAGACAGACGGGGAGAGAGAGAGAGACACACACACAGGGAGAGAGCGAGGGAGAGCAAGAGAGAGAGAAACACAGACACACAAACACACACACACACATAGCTGGAACGAGAGACAGGGAGAAAGATAGCGAAAGAGTTCAAAAAAGAGATAGACAGACAGAGAGACAGGGAGAGAAAGATGAAGAGACAGGGAGAGAGAGAGACAGGGAGAGATATACAATATCGACAGGGGGAGCAGAGCATGAGAGGGAAGTGGATGAGTGGGGTGGGAGAGAAAAACAGAGAGGGAATAACCAACAGAGAGCCAGAACATAGGGAGACACAGAGAGAGAGAGAGTATGGAGTATGGAGTAGAAGTGGAGGAAAAAGCAGACCTGGGGTGACGTGAGAGGGAGAGAGAGACTCGAGCGGAGAAGGAGAGGTGGAGAAAGGGATGAGGCAAAGAAAAGAAACAGAAATAAAAAAGAAAAATATAGCAGGGTGTCGGTTTGAAGCAAAATTGAGTGAGAGAGGCAGACAAAGACAGAGAGAGACAGAGAGAGAGCAGAGGAAGAAAGGGAGCAGTGGAGGAGAAGAGAAGGAGAGAGATAGGGGTGAGCAGGAGTGGCCTCTCCAGCCGGACAACAATACACCTCCATCAGTGATCTGACAAACACTGTCTGTGTGTGCACCAGAGAATGAGAGACCCAGCGCCTGTGTGTGTGTGTGTGTGTGTGTGTGTGTGTGGTTGTGCCATGTTGCAGGCATCACACATCAAAAGATCAAAGAAAGCATGTTTTGCTGCACCCAACCCTTGGCTTGGAAAAAAAACAGAACACACACGATGCCCTCCATACTCATATAGCACACTGAGATCAAGAGACACAGGTGCAGACACACACACACATATGCACGCACACACACACATGCACACAGAGCGTAACCCAAACGCACACATCAACCAACTTTTGAGATGACTACAGCTTTTTGTTTAGCATTTTCATTAATTCAACAGATCCGGTTGGAATGTTCCAAGGTTAGGTTCTCGAATTAACCAGAGACACGCTGGTTAACTAAAAGAGATTTCTTCTTCAATTCATCAGTTTGAACCTACGTAACTCTTTTTGTTCACTGCAGCCATCACTTGTGTTCAAACATGTTTGAGATGATGAGCATGATGTGTGGAGAATAAAACCCCATCCACCCACGTCTCAATCAACACGGTGATGGCTTCCTCTCTCAGGGCCGCAAACACGTCTTGATGCAAACTCTGCTGTCGTTACCTTTTAAGCAACCCGACCGTTTGAAGCAGTGGGCTGCGATTCCTTCTACTTCAGATCAACTAATTTGATGGCAACATAATGGAAAAGAAAGTTGAACGTCTGACAAAAGTGGGGGAGGGGGTAGCTTTTAACAGCGTTTTCAAGTGTTTTATTTTCCCCTTAAAAGCCATGTGGAGGTAATTATGGACTGAGGAGTGTAACTGGTAAGTTGGCTGTGGGAGAGACTGTGGAGGGCTCGTGTTGTTGCATAACTGTGCCGCTAAAGACTTGATGAGTCGCTACGTTACAGAATGCATGTGTGTGCTTATAGCGAGACACGCCAACCGATCCCAGTGGGAGAGGATTGATACGTGGTCATGGCTGGACTTGCAATAATTCGGTTCTAACCATAAATACAAAATGAATAAATAATGTTGTTAGACATTTTTTGTATCAAATGACTCATTTGATACATCATTTATATATATACATACATCATACATACATACATCATACATCAATACATCATTTCAGGCTTTATGTAGGTGAGGCTATACAGAGCACACAAACATGCATATAAATTAGCGAATAGAAGAAAAAAAACTCAAAGTACCTGCTGGAATCAGCCAGATCTTGCAGAAGGCTCACTAGCTCCGCCCCTTCAGAACATTCCAACCAACCACGTCCATCGGATGTCTGCACCTGGGGAAATGTGAGACAAACACAGTAAAAATACATGCAAAGTACTCAAGTATAACATACACATCTGCATTGAAACACACTTCATTCAGACACATCCGATACTGAGTATTTGTTTTAGATTAAAAGATTAGTTTTTCAGTTTCAGAAATTCCAACACTTTTTGATAGAGTAACTTAACTTACTGTCCCTTACTCTTCTAGTAAGGGCATTAGCTGCATTGCATGAATACTGCTGAGTTACTATACTGTTTATTAATAACATCATTGCCATTTCAATTCATAATCATTAAAAAGGACATTTGCCGTTACTCTTCTCTATACCTGCAATCTTCATGCTACTCCGGTTCGGGGCCATTTTCTTTGCACACTTTTGTGTAAATGTCAGTTTAGATGCCATCGTTTTTCCATGGTAGGGGAATATATGTTTTATTATGTAGCTAGGTAGACAGGCATATATTAGATATTAGGTTGCCTATCAGATAGATAGACACACTTATAGACACTAGTGTAAATAATATGAATGTAAGATGAGTTTAATCAAACAAAATCTCCTCACTGATTACATCAGGTAAATATGTCTGTGGCTCGATTGGAGGTGTGTGTGTGTTTCTGTGTGTGTGTGTGTGTGTGTGTGTGTGTGTCTGTCTGTCTCTTTATGTATGTGTGTACTTTTCAGTGCCTGCATCTGTCTTTTTTTGTGCACCAATCCCTTTGATCTCTGGTGACATCACCTCTGTCTCTGCAGCGACAGAGCATCGTTGTTGCCAGGCAACGGGGTTAGGAGGAGACAATTATCTCCCTCCCCTCTCTTACTTTCTACACAAAACCAAACACACAAGCAGTCATACATGCAAACACACACACACCCTCTCTTTTGCTTAACCAAGGACTGCTCTCTCTCCCTCTTTTAAAACATACACACACTTCCTCCTCATCCACGCCTGTTTCATTTACTTTACCTTCCCAAAGTCCATCTTCTGTCCCTTCCCTCCCTCTCTCCCTCTCTGTCCAACAGCAGCTTCCCAAATGATCACTTCCTTCCAACATAGGAGTGGAATGGTATGATGTCATGCTACCAGAACACACGCTAATCAATAATAAATAATGTATAACGTCTCTTTGGTTTTGTCAAGCTCAAATAAATGTGTCGCCTTTATTCAATTGTATATTTTCATAAGTGAAGACACAATAATATAAGTTAGAAAAAGTCAATTCAAACTGAGTCACTTTCGATAAAAGAGTCTCCTAAATATTCTTCTAATATTATCTAGAATTTTTGAACATTTCAGAGAAGGGAGGTAGAAATCAAACCAGGCATTCATGATCTAAATGAGAGTTCTACAACTAAAAAAATGAATTGCAAATTTTTTTTTTATAAATTTCTTGTCATACACAATGACAAGAAAATTATTTTCAGGCGAGACACTGAGACTGAATTTCTTTATTGCTGCAATTTAAATTTCAGTCGTGTTGTTTTTCAGGGACATTTTGCCTGAAGCCCTAATTACTTCCCGGACTACTGCTGTGTGTCCATGTCCTGCAAATTAGGGAAGCCTATTTTGGCAGCTCTCTTTCTTAAGCCCTGCATGCTGTTTGAAGAAGCAAACTAATAAAACAGAGAGGGGTTTTAGCTTTGGGCTGAGATATTGCTGTGAAAACGCTGCTGTGAGGGTTAGTACTAGTATTGATCGGTCCGTGCCACTGAGTCATTTAGTGGGAAGGCAGGGACTCCAGCTGGCTTAGGCAGGAGACACACTGCAGGGCACTGCATGATGAGCCCATGTTGCTGCCATCTGCACGTCCCACACACTGCTCCAGCACCCACATACAGCCTCCAGTACACCGGGGGCACTGTTTGTCTGGGTGGCGGTGGGCTGTTTCTAAGATTCCGATTTTAATTCAAACGGGAAAAAGTTCACCTGATTTCACAGATCACGCACCAATCTTGAGGTTTGCCTTAACAACGAGCATCAACAAAACAACAAAACAACATTGTGGTGTATTGTGGGTGGCGAAAAATGAATCCTTATCCTTACAATATGGATTGTTATTGGAAAATATGGGAAAAAATGGGTGTCGCTCCAAGAATCTAACCAGTATTTGAACATATGTCCATGTCATGTGAAAGGCCTTCATTGAAAATCATTGCAAAATCTCAAACATCATGAAGCAGCCATTCTATTGGCTATGACTTTGATCAATCAGGGACAGGAAGTGGTATGTGTACAATTCCCAGCAGCATCCTTTCCCTGGTGGTTAAATATAATGACACCTGACTACATCTCTATGATTGAACAGTGTGCTTCATTCAGTGTGCTTCATTCACAACAACCATCACAAAAAAAGAACCAGAAACATAATCATCAGTCTTCAAAGGAAAGAAACACAGTTACTGGGTAATGTGTTACACCTTTCCATTTTTCATTTCCATATTCCATGCCATTTTTCAAATATATTTTCAACCATCTGTCAGAGCTTGATGATTGCTTATTATGTTATGAAATGCAATCTATGTAAAAGTGCACCTTGTTAGCCAATTTAGAGTTTTTGAAGGGAAAGCTACTTTGGCAACAATGACAACCTCCCCAACGATAAAACTTCAATATGAACTCTCAAGCATAATTGTGAGAAAGCTGTTCAGAGGAAATATATCTTGGCTAAATATAAAGCATGAAATACACAATGAAGGCATATCTCCAGGAGTCTTCCTCTGTCCATGCAGGAGGGGTTCTTGAAATGAGTATGTCATTAATATTCACATTTTCCTAGAGGTACGTCAGAGTGTTTCAGAGAGGTACCATAGGTTACCAGGGCTTTCTTCTGGAGTTACTACAGTCATGCCACCCCCTAGCACTCACCTGCTCAGTGACGCATCACATTGCTATGAGGTGAGAGCAGCTCAGAGTGTGTGTATGTGTTCCTACCTATGTGTGCGTCTGACTGTGTGTGTGTGTGTGTGTGTATGTGGGTAGGCCTTTTTGTGTGCCTGTGTCTAGTGTATGTGTGTGTGTGTGTGTAGGCCTGTGTGTGCCCTTGTTTGAGTCAGTGATTTTGTCTATCTGTGTGTGTGTATGTGTTTGTGTTTGTGTTTGTGTGTGTGACTACCTATGTGAGCCTCTGTGTAAGTGTGTATGTGCGTGTGCGCGTGCGTGTGTGTGACTGTATATTGTGTGGGTGTGAATACACACCTAGTTGCTATGTTCTAGGCAGTGAGGCACACTGTTGCAGCGTGGGGATAACGTCATACAGAACAGGTTTGTGCAAAAGATAAACAGTGTTAGATTCAGTGAGAGTGACAGGTCGTTATGGAGCACCATGGGTGAGTGGTGTGGGAGTCCAAGGTTTGGCTCAGAAAGCACTAACTTCTTATCTTGAAACGTAGGTAAGCTCGTTTCTTTGGTTGGTACATGAATACGTTATACAGGCACAAAGAGAAAGCTTGTTCTGGATACATATGGGTGGGGTTTTAGTCCTTTATGTTATTAGCTAAACTCAAGGCTTGGGTCTAGCTACTCGAAGAAATGTATACACTCCCATACATTATTATAAGACGCTTTTGATTAAACCCTCCACCAAATGAGGGGCATTAAGAAGCCCTGTTCAACCATAGGCGATATGAGTTTGCTTTTGATGTTGCCATGTTTTGTAGTGCTTTCTGCTCACCAGTCGTCTGAGGACCCTCAGTGTAGTGCGCTGGGTGCCGGGGGGCGTGTCCGAGAGCAGCACGCCCAGGAAGCTATGCAGGCACTCAGGTGTCAGGCAGTCAGGCTCCTCCCCTCCACCGTACAGTTGAACCAATAGGGAGAGGCACTGGACAGATTCCTCCACCACTTCCTGGTCTTTAGTGGACAGCTACGAAAAGAAAAGTTTGGTATTAAACGGGTAGCTCGGTGAAATGAATACATTTTCTTTAAACAAGGCATTAAGAAGCTAAGATTTAGGAAGGCACACTATTCAACAGTTTAAAATGGACATCATCATTTCATCATCATTTATAATAATTATTTATAATAGTGCTGGTGCCAGCATAAATTATTCTAAATTAAGTAGACCTGATTCACTGCCAAAATAAATATCTAATCAAATGAAAATGCTCAGCCAGCAGTACTGTTCTACCAAGGCTATTTGGCAGGGATTATAAAGCATAGGGATGCACCGTTACCGGTATATATTGGTACCATGCCAAGTACTCGTAAAAATACTCTGATACCCAAAACCGATACCAATGTAACACGTAGTTGAGGTAGAGTTCGCACTATGGTTTGTGCTCGGAAAAAGAAGGAGATGGTTGACTATAATGTTAACAAAGAAGACAGTGTCATGTTATATATCATTATATATTTGAAGTAAATTAAATGCATAAGCACACTTAGTCTTCAAAAGCAATATTCTAACTAATGCGGTAACTGAAAATTGCATTATTATTCAAAGTACTCGTATCAGCACTTGGTATCGGCAAGTACCCAAAAGTGAGTTCTAAGTAAGTATGCCAAATAAAGTAAGAATAACATTGTTAATCCCAATGTTACATCTGGGGTGTTGCTCTGTTTTCATTTGCAACGTCATTCCAAAACATAACATCTACTTTTTTGGTCTAAAATGGGTCCAAGCCCCAAAGAAAATCTGGATACATTTTGCAATACTGTCAGCCAATGGACATAACAGATTCAGGCATGACTTTGTTAATAAATGAGTTACAAACATTCTTCATCCATCTCCCTGTTGCAACTCTGTCACCATGCGGTTTCACAAAAAAACATTTCATTTAAAGAATGAACATTAGTATTTATTAAGATCTCTCTCTGGGTTTCTCTCACGCTCTCTTTCTCTCTCCATTTACGCTTTTTTGGGGGTGGGGGCTGCAAATCTCTCTTTTAACTCTCTTTCTGTGTCCATCGTAATCTCCCATGGGGATTAGGGGCGGGGCTGAGTGGTTGTGGGGTGAATGAGCACATACAACAAGCATTTGCATACACACACACACGTGCACACACTCATGCACTCACACAATCACACACACAGGTCAAGCGGCTATTCAACATGTCAGCTAAAAGTAAAAAACAAACAGCTATTGTGTCCTATGAGACCTTTTACTTATTCCACCCTCGCGCTCTCTCTCTCTCTCTCTCTCTCTCTCTCTCTCTCTCTCTCTCTCTCTCTCTCTCTCTCTCTCTCTCTCTCTCTCTCTCTCTCTCTCTCTCTCTCTCTCTCTCTCTCTCTCTCTCTCTCTCTCTCTCTCTCTCTCTCATCCACAAAAGTCACCCAGCATCATAGTTCTTTCCTCCACTGATCCCTCCAGACCCCCACCCACACCCACCCCCTGCTGCTTCTCCCTTTCTAACCCCGCTCGTCTCCTCTCTGCGGCGACTATGGCTACTCAGATGGGACAATTTTGTAGAACCCATCTGAAGAACATTCACCATCCTACCACCCATATTTCTTCCGGTGCATGGATGCTCTGATCCGGCCTGTAGGTCAAACATATAGGGTCACTTGTACAAGCTCTTGGGGGATTCAGTTCCTTTCGGATGATCACCTGAAAACTAGCTTGTGTGTGTGTGTGTATAAGCTGCATTTGTGGTTGGTTCCATCAGTGTACAGTCAAACTTGAATGACCACAACCCATGTATTTAGACAATGGGCTAACAACGGCTCCTTGTTAAAGGCCTCCTACCTGTGCGTAAAATGGTAAATTGCACGCTCCTGCTAGTCTTGCAGATTTAGAATGAGATTAGAATGAGCAGCACAAAGAAGAAGTTTCATATCTAGATGAGTAGGCTGTGCCTCCTCATCTAGTACTCTTGGGTAACCCTCTGGATGTTTTTGCTAAGTTCAAGTTCCTGCAGGGTACTCCTACCTGGTTACTTCAATAACAAAGTGTTTTGATTGGGCTCCACGGAAATAAATGACCATATGGCAGAAGTCCATCCACATTGGCTGTATTTACATGTCTTAGCACATAAATAGTTAATTTTTCTGGAGTTGTCCAAAATATGAGATGTCCCTTTCAATCCCCTAAATCCTAACAGGCTGCACTCCAACTGAACTCATTAGGTACGGAAGGTATAGCATGTTGACCTTTGACCTTCTGGTCAATAAGGGAATACTAGTACAATGTTGAGGACGCAAGTACGTGCTTGAACCAATGTCCGTCTCTCTATCACATGTTCATTTAGCATGTGAGAGTTTCCCCACAAATAATACATTTTTGCATATTGGTGCATTTAGAGTAAAAAAAAAAGTTTCATTACACATCCCCACGTGAGATGTGACAGAATAAATATCCCTTTGGGTGCTTGTGATGTGATGTCAACGTAGCCATCACCAGAACACAGCTCCGTCCAATTGTTTCAAACGATCCAGTCGACTCAGAAGGACCGCATGATGTCAGACATCAGAAGGCCCTTCAAACAAAACCAAACACCAAACCACAAGCCACCACAGAGACTACAACGTCTCTGGTAAATCCCAGGTTATTACAATCGGCCAATCGCCCATGCAGACTCTTCATAGGCTGAGTCCGAAGTGTCTACAATGACGCCTATCTCTGCATTATTTAGCAGCAGGAAGCGTTTCCTCCGGTTGTCTGTTCTCACACAACCCTGCCTGTCGAGGTGCACCCAACAGGCTTTGTAGCACAGCCTCACCAGTTCACCGCGTCCTACAATCCTCGGTGGATGGGAGCCACATCGTGAGTGACAGCTATGGAGCAGAAAGTTGGGCTGGTTCTCTCCACATTTGGTGCTAGTTTTACATATGTATTTCATATTATACTGTATATGTGCGCACACACACACACACACACACACACACACACACACACACACACACACACACACACACACACACACACACACACACACACACACACACAGAGTGAGGAGTTGAGGGACTCACCAGGAGGATGAGGTGTGTGTTCAGGCGGTTCAGAGGTCTGTTGGCCAGAAGGAGCTTCTCTGCACTGTCCGATTCTGTAGCTGGACAAGATAGCCTCTGGCTCTGTGTGAACACACACACACACACACACATGCATACACACACACACACACACACACAAACACACACACACACACACACAAACCCACACACATGCGCACAATCTCACACACACACACACACAGAAATGCGCACACTCTCACTCTTACACACACACACACACACACATGCATCAAACACACACACACACACACATGAATCACACACACACACACACACACACAAGTGCATCTCACACACACACACACACACACACACACACACACACACACACACACACACACACACACACACACATTTAATCATTTATAAACATTTGACAGTCAATAATGATGGATCCAGAGGGCTGCCAACTCAGATTCTGACGGATAGACGGACAGACGTGGATGTAAATTGTCATTATGAAAGCCCCAACTTTCCTATATTTGTTTGTGTTTGTGTTTTTTCCTTCTTTCGTGTTTTTTGGAAAAGCTGAGTCAGGTAGTTCAGGAGGATTATTTTGACTCTGCATCATTGTGTATTATTGGATGTTCAACAACGTATTTTCCCCTTCTTTTATTGACATATTGGTCTCTCTCTCTTTCTCTCTCTCTTTCTCTCTCTCTCTCTTTCTCTGTCTCTCTCTCTGTCTCTCTCTCTCTCTCTCTCTCCTGCAGTCAAGCAGATAACAGCTGGGACAATGTTATTATGTTACGTCTCTCCCACCGAGCGTCCCACTGTGTACCTGCACTCACACACACACACACACACACACACACACACACACACACACACACACACACACACACACACACACACACACACACACACACACACACACACACACACACACACACACACACACGTCGTCATTTAATATCCACAAACTCCCTGCATCAAAGTAACCACTGTCTTTGTTTGTTGTGCACATCACAGTTCACTCCCAAAAATGTCTTTGCAGCTTTTGCGGTATAGATATCCCAGTCCTTTATATGACCAGATCATTATGAACACGGCAGTGCTCTGTATGGAAGACAGAACATTCGGGTTAAGTCTATCTACTTGTCCTCATCAGACCTAAATTCCCAAACAAAAGCATCCTTTAAACCCGATTTAATTGTGATTTCCTTCTTAATGAGCTTTGTATTTCTCTGCTAATCGATTTCCTTCCACCACACGCTCACCTCTCCCCCTCTCCCACTCTTCCTCTCTCTCCCTCGCCCACTCTTCCTCTCTCTCTCTCTATCTCTCCCTCTTGTTGTCTTGCGCTCCACCTCTCCTGGTCTCAGTCTATCCACCCCCCCCCCCCCCCCCCCATCTCCCTCTTCTCTTTGTCCAGGCATTAATATGTATGTGTTGGGTTGGGGTGCAAGCTACAGAGAGATGGAGGCAGGAGTGTGTGTGTGTGTGAGTGTGAGAGAGAGAGAGAGAGAGAGAGAGAGAGAGAGAGAGAGAGAGAGAGAGAGAGAGAGAGAGAGAGAGAGAGAGAGAGAGAGAGAGAGAGAGAGAGAGAGAGAGAGAGAGAGAGAGAGAGAGAGAGAGAGAGAGAGTGTGTGTGAGTGTAGTAAGGAAGCAAAGTGAGGACAAAGCCAGTGGTGATAATGAGGCCGCAGGGACACAGCCAGACAGGCCCCCTCTGTGTGTGTGTGTGTGTGTGTGTGTGTGCATGTGTGTGTGAGTGTGCATGTGTGTGTGTCCCAGGGGCTGGGGACCCCTATTCTTTTCCTCAAGAGTTCACAACTTCAATACAGCGGTAGGTTAGACCCCACTATTGCTTAATACACACACACACACACACACACTCGGAAAAACCATGGCCCAAGTGGAGTTGGCAGTGTACAGTATATTTTAACAGGAGCAACAAAGAAAGTGTAGCAATATCCATTTCGGTTTCCCTAATAAGCAACATTTTACGATTATCTTAAAAGTTATTTCGCCCTTTTGACAATGCATCCATCTGGGTCCATTTAATATACTGCCCACATAATGCAATTTGGTTAGTAGTATCATTTGTGGTGATTAGCAACTTAAGGGTCCTAGTGGCGTAGCATGTCAACCACGTCCCACTACAACACTCGATAATGTTGTCCGTGTTGCCGTGGCACGGGCTGCTGCGCCTTCATGCCCCGTCCTGCGCTGACATTCTGCTGGCATCAATGGACAACGGAAGCGCGGCGACCAGAGATAAAGGTTTTATTTTTCAATCTGCGTCTCCGCTCAGCCGGGCCTATTTCTGAGCTGTGGTGACGGCGGTGGTGGTGGGAGGAATACAATAATTCTTGTTTACCGTATTGTACAGTCAGCTTATTTTCACCTGAAACAGTAGTACAGCAATTTGTCAAGCGGGCAAACTGACTGTACACAAGAAGGCTCTGTGACGTTGAGTTTGGGCCGAGCTTTGAGTGTCGATTCTTCGCTGGAATCGGCGATCGGGGAGCGAGGGATTTCACCCTATAAGAGCGCGTTTATTTCATGCATGTTAAGACCTTATTGAGATTCTCTGGACGCCCTGTTCTTAAGCCTACGATGAGCCCCCGGTTATTCCCCGCATTATTCCAGAAACCTCGATTGCAGGTAGCGTGCACCAGTCCCTATTTATCTCCCTGAGAGGGTGTCTCCTGAGTATGTGTACTATGGGTTGTTTGGTTGTTACGTTCTACCTGAAGAGCCGAGCGGACGACGGCAGACATGTGCCTGAGGATGATCTGCAGAAGCTCCAGGTAGGACAGCAGGGCGAGGTGTCCGCCGTCTTTACTCCCCGGCTGTCCGTCCTCTTCCAGGTAGCGGAGGGCGGCCTCCCTGAGGACGGTCACCACCACCTCTATCAGACCTGTCCAGAGGAACACAGAGTCACCACCGCCTCTATCAGACCTGTCCAGAGGAACACAGAGTCACCACCGCCTCTATCAGACCTGTCCAGAGGAACACAGAGTCACCACCCGCCTCTATCAGACCTGTCCAGAGGAACACAGAGTCACCACCGCCTCTATCAGACCTGTCCAGAGGAACACAGAGTCACCACCGCCTCTATCAGACCTGTCCAGAGGAACACAGAGTCACCACCGCCTCTATCAGACCTGTCCAGAGGAACACAGAGTCACCACCGCCTCTATCAGACCTGTCCAGAGGAACACAGAGTCACCACCGCCTCTATCAGACCTGTCCAGAGGAACACAGAGTCACCACCGCCTCTATCAGACCTGTCCAGAGGAACACAGAGTCACCACCATGGAGGATGAATGAGCGGCTGCTGGAACGCAGCATATAAGGAGTCACGTTGAGAGCCGCGAGGCTAGCTAGCGATGGACGAAGGTGTTTGCTCGTGTTTGGGTTTTGAAAATTTTGATTGAGGAACATTTCCCTGTAGAAGGTAAGACGTTCGATACAGATGCACCTATACACGAGCATCATCAGTGTGGGTTAGGGTTAGGGTTCATCTATCCAACCTTAAAATTATCCATCTGTCCAATGAACCAAAGAGCCAACCAAAGAGCCAACCAAAGAGCCAACCAAACAGCCAACCAAACAGCCAACCAAACAGCCAACCAAACAGCCAACCCTCCATACAACCAACCAGCCAGTAATCCAAACAACAAGACAACGATTAAACCAATGCACGATTTAACAAGGTTAATTAGGTGAATATCTGCTTCCACTCGTGTGTTTCATCTGTTTTCCATCTGTTTTTTCTTTAAGTCTCCCAGCAATGCAAAACATAGACCATTGATTTAATCAAAACATCAACCATTGATTGAATCAATGGTTGATGTTTTGCAACCGGAAGAGTATGGCACTCAGCCAGGCTGGTTTCACCGTACATGGCAATTTCAACACCAACAACGGCAACAACACATCAAAAGATGGTATTCACCTGAAATTTACATGAAACAGCCCATCCCGCCATTTTCACATTTCACTCCTCAGCTGTTTCTCTCTCCCTCTCCCTCTCCCTCTCCCCCTCTCTCCCTCTCTCCCTCTCTCCCTCTCTCTCTCTCTCTCTCTCTCTCTCTCTCTCTCTCTCTCTCTCTCTCTCTCTCTCCCACCACTCCAGGGAGCCTGAATTATGGAGCATGCTTGGATGTTGTGGGGGCGCTGTGAACTCCCAGCCAAGGCATTAATACACAACACTCCCCAAAGTGCAAAGTCATGTTTTTTTTACAGCAGGAAAATAATGACCAGGCGGGCGCCGTTCATTTGGCAGCTCACTGGGTCTATATTGTAAGCATTCGCCCCTGATGTTGACTGTACACACTGCACACAGTGACACGCAGGGGAAATTACAAGAAATGTCCATAAAATCCACACCCAACATTGCTTCCAGAGAAAAAAAGAAAAAATAAAGAGGAAAAAAAAAGAAAACGTGTTAAGTGTTAGCATTGATGCTAAAGTTGGCTCCTTACTCCAAATGACATCGTCGCATCGAAAGCAATCTGGTGCTCAAAGACCGCATGACAGTCACGAAGGAAACACAATCCCAAAATGTCTCCTCAACAGTCTTCAAATGTGTTTGCTTAATAGTGCGCCTAACAAACATTTACATACCTAAAAATAACGGCGTCGCAAACTAACAGGGAGAGCAGCTCGCACTGGGACGTCTCATTGGTGATCTCTCCACAGATCTTTATTTAGAATGCAGGTGTTTACCAAATGTGCTAATGTATGTGTGTGGGTGGGTGTGTGCGCGTGGGTGTATTTTTCATACACGCATGTGTATGAAAAATGAGAGCAAGCAAGAGAGAGATGGAGAGAGAGAGAGAGAGAGATGGCAGTGAGCGAAAAAGGAGTGTTTATGTAAGAGGCTGCTTCTGCCTGTGTGTGTGTGTGTGTGTGTGTGTGTGTGTGTGTGTGTGTGTGTGTGTGTGTGTGTGTGTGTGTGTGTGTGTCTGTCTGTCTATCTAAGAGTGAACGCATGCATTCTCAACACACAGAATCCATGTGGTACTTAAAGAGCACGGCTGTTTTTCTGTTTTTCTATCCATGTTATTGCTGACCACAATTCCCACAATGAACTGACCCAAAGCCACAGCGCCTTACTCACTATCGCCTACTTACTTACTCATCAGTATTTCCTCTCTGGCCATGGCAGACCAACTAATACCTTTGGTGCCCATGACTTTCATTCTTATCCAAAAGCACATTCAAGCTAAAGTCACGGAGCCGCCCGGTTGCTTTGGTCAGCAGAATCCTTCCCTGTGATCCCTTAGAGCGTCACTTTCTCCCACTGTGAAACATCTGTGCTGAAGCCACACAAGGGAGATGTGTGTTTAAGAAGATTTTAATGCACAGAGGTTTGCTTTCCAACCGTCTTAAGGCATTCAGAAAAACAGTGTTTCTCTATTTACAATTAAGTGTACAATTTACAATAACAATGTATACATTTTAAGCTTGGCAAGCTTCAAATGATAAAATAAATATGAAATCTTCTCTTGATACAGTTCATGTCATGATCGTCTTGGGTGTCAGGATTTTTTATGAGATGCAATGGGGGGGAGCAAGGGGGAGAGAGAGAGAGAGATAGAGAGAGAGTGTGAGTGTGAGTGAGAGAGACAGAGACAGAGACAGAGAGAAAGAGAGAGAGAGAGAGAGAGAGTGTGAGTGTGAGTGACAGAGACAGAGACAGAGACAGAGAGAAAGAGAGAGAGAGAGAGAGAGAGAGAGAGAGAGAGAGAGAGAGAGAGAGAGAGAGAGAGAGAGAGAGAGAGAGAGAGCGAGAGAGAGAGCGAGAGAGAGAGCGAGAGAGAGAGAGAGAGAGAGAGAGAGAGAGAGAGAGAGAGAGAGCGAGAGAGAGAGCGAGAGAGAGAGCGAGAGAGAGAGAGAGCGAGAGAGCAACTCCATGGATCAATATTGACGAGTCAATATCTGAATTCTACCAATGTCCCACTTGGGTCATTGAAAGCAACTCATTGCCGAGTGCTGAGAATAAATTACCAATCAAAGTTGTATTGTATTGTTATCGCCTTCTACTCCAGAGGGCCATGCACAGGCCCGGCTGCTCCCCTCATTGTGATTCAACCCATTCATGAAACGGGGCGGAGGGGGAACAGGCCATCCAGGGAGTCAAACTGGAAGCCGCTTTTGTCAGGGGAAAGAAATGTAATCCCACAGTCATTGTCCAATGTTTGGCTGAAGAATGACTGTAAGGTGGAGTGTAGGTTGAGGGGTTGAGTGGCATTATGGAAAGATTCAATCAGATCTAAGATCAGGCGATGGATACAAAAAAAAAGGGATTTAGAGGGGGGTGGTCGGGGTTCTGACCACATTGTTTGTTTGAATGCATATCCATCCCTGAATGCATTCCAGCCAGGCCACATTTATCACTAACGTGATAATTCACGAGGCTACGTTGGCACGGAAACAGCACTCCCCAACCGCTGGGCTCAACTGATTCAACAACATGTGTGTCTGCATGACTAAAGCCAGCTCCATTTGATAGCAGTGGAAACGTCAAAGAGACCAACTAAATGTCGTCATTTAGTGACGACATTAGTGGCATCATTAAATGACGCCAATGGCATCTGGCGTGTTAGCAAGTTAGCCTTCAATGAATCCAAATGAAAACCAGGCTGCTGTTTTGAAGGTGTTACAGCAGCTCTATTGCAACAACATAAGTATTTGAATGTTCACAATCACTGTTACTGTTGAAGAACCACGCCAGAGGTGACCAGAGTTGAAAACTATCTAAATCTATCTATACGCTAAGGGCACACATTTCTCTTGAAACTATTGTCTTTAACGCTATAAACTGAAGTATATCAGAGGTTAAACACTTAATAAAATACTGACATACAATAATACCACCTATCACAAACAGGCATGTAACCATGCATACTGTGTCAGGGCATCAAGGACACTTCAGAATAATCTTATACAAACTAAACAACATCCGTTGTGGTTCAAAAGCTTCATTATTAGGTGTCATTGCATGGAATTATTGACAATGGCAAACTAATGCATAACCACTCTACTGCAGTGGAAAATAAGTCGTTGATAATGTTTGAAGAGTTGAGAAAAGTAAATAACCCATTTGTAAACTACAATATACACATAATATACAAAGTAAAAGGTAAAGGTGTATGTTTGTTTTAATTAGTTTTATTTTGAGTGTTGTAATGACCTTAGTAAATTCTAATCGATTTATTGGGTATATTATGTGTATATTGTAGTTATTGCCAATTCAATTTGTATTCTTATTTGTATACCTATGTTCTCTTGTTTGATTTTCACTGTCCTATGTGGCTGCACTAACACCTGCATTTCAATTGGGGGATTAATAAAGTCTTATCTGTAAAATGTGATCTGCATACGTAAAAATATCAAACAACACAGTCTCACTTTACACGTACAAATATCCCGTTTCAAGATATGAAATTGTAATTTCGCCAGCATGCACTCCATTTAACGCATCCTCTATCTGCTACATTCTAGCTATTCTAAATCGTGTCCATTTGCAATCTAATACAGATGGACAGCACAGATGGACAGCAGGAAGTGAGATGGACTGAAGGCTGCTCTTAAAGGACAAAAATAACCCTTATTCCCTACGAATTTATAGATTTATCTTTTTCCACTCCGACTGCATTAAAACCAGCCCCGTCTGTCTGCCATGCGTCTGCGGGACTAATGAATGTTGAGGGTTTGTGTCAGAAGTGTCTTATTGATTGTGACTATGTAAATGCGACCGTCCATAACTGACTGTCTGCGCTGCCTGTTATGTGCAAGGTAAGTACGGAGGCAACTTTTCCGTGGTATAATTTATGCCAGAGGGCATGCTCATTGATTATCTCAGCTCTGTGGGGGGATAATGGCCTGAGTGCAATGTGGAGGGCCAGATGTGGTGGCTAGGAGCCTCGACTAGCAACCACTCTCTGTGACAACACAGCGTCTCATCCCTGAAGGAACCCCGCATTGGTAAGCATGGGATAACTGATAAAACAGATAGAATGCAACTAAGGTACACACTGCAAAACCTTTTCCGAGGAGTTTCGTCAAAAAGCTGTTCATTGGGCAGCAGTCTGCCTGCAAACATCCCTCTCATTCCAAATGTAGAGAGAAGCAAAATCTATACGGTGCAACTGCGATTGGAAGATGTGTTGAAGATGTAATTATTGGTGGTAAATCATGTATTCATTCTCACTTGTCCAGTAAAGTAGTTTTAATCGTCCTCTCAAACCTCTCTGTTTTTCTTTTAATAATCTAACCAACAGGTGAACTAGGGCTGTGTGTGGGTCGGGATCTGACAATACAATATGGATCACTTGTACAGAGGCACCTTTCAATATACCTCAACACACACTGTGAAAAAACAGCGATATAGGGTGTTATTAATATGCATGTATAGAAATAACACTAATATTCAGCAATACAACCTAGCAGACCGTGGGTGGAACTTCCACAACAGAATCCAACTTTCCCAACTATCGATGAGTGAAATATCGATATCATTGATTTGATTTGAGAGAGTACAAACAGTATCATGTTTCTCAAATGTATCAACTTATTTGCTGACAAAGCAGTTATTGTCTTACAACAGACCAAAACGTATTATCACTAGCAGTACGTACACGTCCGTCCTTCTATTCGCTGTGTGTGTGTGTGTGTATTTGTGTGTGTGTGTGTGTGTGTGTGTGTATGTGTGTGTGTGTGTGCCTGTGTGTGTGTCTGTGTGTTTCCCTCCTGCCTTTTTTACCCCATGGGGCATGAACACGGTCGGATCAAATCTGCCCAATTATAAACCTCATCTTCACACACACACACACACACACACACACAAACATACAAACACCCCCCCACACCCACACACACACGTGCAAATGCATACAAACATAGATACACACACATACGCACTTGCATCCCATGCATCCCTTTATCATCAACACAGACTTTAGCATCGCATGTGCTCTTCTTTCGCCCTCTCTTTTAGTCAACCACACACACAAACACACACACACACACACACACACACTCCCTTTCTGTCACACGTTAAACAGCCAATTATGCACGCTTTCTCCCATCCCATCTCCTCTCACTCTAACCCCCACCCGCCCGACACTCCCTTCAGCCTTATCAGGATTTCAAGGAGACCCCCGGAGAAACATAAGGAGAGGGGGAGGAGGAGAGGAGCATATGATAAGTGGCGAAGAGGAGAACCGAGACATGCTGGGACTGCGAGGTGGTGGGTTAAGGAGGTGACACAACCAAAAATAAAGGAGTAAACAAACAGAGGTGAGATGGGGAGATGAGAGGAGTGGAAAGAAAGAAGAGGAGTGGGAAAAACGAGAGGAGAGGAGAGAGGAGAGAGGAGAGGAGAGGAGAGGGGAGAGGAGAGGAGAGGCGAGGCGAGGCGAGGCGAGGCGAGGCGAGGAGAGGAGAGGAGAGGAGAGGAGAGTGACCGAGTACAGAGTCGAGAAGAGTTCTGCAAGTGTAAAAAAAATAATACAAATAAAAACGACTGAGAGAGAGATGGTGTGAGCAAGAGAGGGAGAGACACAGAGAGGGAGAGAGAGAGAGTTGGTGTGAGCAAGAGAGAGGGAGAGAGACAGAGAGAGAGATGGTGTTAGTGAGAGAGAGATGGGGTGAGAGAGAGAGGGATAAGGGGCGAGAGATAGCAGCATTAATTGCCGTGCCCAGCGTTAATGCTGGGTTGACAGTTTCCCTCGGTGAGTAGAAAGCTGATTGGACGATAATGATGCTGACTACTAAAGCACTGCACTGCTGACCCAATGTAATTACGGGGAGTTTGTGCATGTGTGTGTGTGTGTGTGTGTGTGTGTTGGTGTGTTTGTTGGATAGACAGCAGGAAAGAGAAATGGTAGACAATCACAAAACAGAAAGGTTCTACAACATATAAACGAATACACACTTGTACACACTACACATGCAATAACACACACAGACACGCATGTGTTCAAACAATTCATACAATAGCACAGACATACACACACACTAATGAAGTTATTTTGTTCTTCTGTTCTTATTATAATGTTGTATCACCACTGATTTGGCAATGTTTGTTTATGAACAGTCACGCCAATATAGCCTGCTCAATTACACTGAGAAACAGATTAAATGTGTGTGTGTGAGTGTGCCTGCGTGTGTGTGTGCGTATGTGTTCGTGTGTGTGCATGTGTGCGTGTGTGTATGAGCATATATGTGTGTGTATGTGTGTGTGAGTGTGCGTGGCAGGTTACCTGATCTAACACACATAAAAGTGCTTAAATTAGCTTCCTATGAACGTCTTACCCAACAAGCCTTCGCATGTTTAATAGCGCAGGTTTTGTCCCAAGACACACCAACGCGCACACGCATCCATAGCTCACAAATGTCTCTTTTAATGTTTCCTTTGCTCTTTCATGCGGCATCTTTCTATTTTCTTTTTTTGCGTGCCATCTCTGCGGCATTGCAGCGAAAACACACGATAATAAAAACATACTACTTCCCTTCCTCCTGTAAAGTTTCAAGGGGTTTAATTGCTTTGTTCCCAATAGCTATAACACTTAACTCATTTAGTCATTTTTTACTGGATTAGAGCCTACGGGCGACTCCTTATTATTAAAATAATAATAATAACTCAATATTCACATAGCCCTGCTTAGGCACATGCACAAAGTGCTTTACATATGGAACAATCCAAAATGCATTGCATTGCATTTAAAATACCTTGCAATAGAACAGAGGCAGAACAAGAGACATGAGGCAAGTAGAGGATTCTGGGGGATGGTTGGGGGGTGGAGATGGGGGGTGTGGGGATACCTTGGCGGTAGAGGGGCTCTAGGTCCTGCTCCGGACCCCCGCTGCTACTGAGGTTACACAGCAGGGCCACTCCCGTCTGGACCAACAGACCGTTAACATTAGTACTGTTCACCTAGAGAGAGAGAGGCAAGGGAGGGAGAGAGAGAGAGAGGCAAGGGATGGAGAGAGAGAGAGAGAGGCAAGGGAGGGAGAGAGAGAGAGAGAGAGGCAAGGGAGGGAGAGAGAGAGAGGCAAGGGAGGGAGAGAGAGAGAGAGAGGCAAGGGAGGGAGAGAGAGAGAGAGAGAGGCAAGGGAGGGAGAGAGAGAGAGAGGCAAGGGAGGGGGAGAGAGAGAGAGGCAAGGGAGGGAGAGAGAGAGAGAGGCAAGGGAGGGGGAGAGACAGAGAGAGAGAGAGAGAGAGAGAGAGAGAGAGAGAGAGAGAGAGAGAGAGAGAGAGAGGCAAGGGAGGGAGAGAGAGAGGCAAGGGAGGGGGAGAGAGAGAGAGACAGAGAGAGAGAGAAACAGCCATGGTGAGAGAGCGAGAGAAAGGGGGTAGAGGTAGAGAGAGATAAAGAGAGACAGTGAGAGGGGGAGAGAAAGAGAGAGAGAAATAAATACATATATGGATAGATACATTGAGAGCGAGTGCCAGAGATAAAGAGTGAGAGAGGGAGATAGAGATGCTATTAATCTATGTAACGCTTGAAATAAAGATGAATTCAGATGTGTGTGTGGGGAGTGTGAATGATGACTCATTATAAGTGAGAACAGAATAATTTAAACACTGTTTCAAAGATGTGTTTTATAACAGGGTTGACACGAAAATGGATTTAGTACATAATTGATACATATTTATAAATAAAAAACACACACCATAAAACCAATCCTTTTTCTCTAATGATTCTATTGGGTCTATTGTGAAGTTGATCGGGCTTGAGTTGCCTGTAGCTAGCAGTTTGTCTAAACTCCTTCTGACTGCTCAGGTTGGAGCAATAGAACAAGACTTCAAGACCGGCGCGTTTCAAGTCTCCAACAGTAGCACTTTATCATCCCCAACCAATAGAGTTAAGCA
>JACYXH010000470.1:1545000-1560000 GCA_026745465.1 Lota lota | reverse complement strand
TCAAACAGTGGCTTTATAACCTATATCATAAACGGGAAAATTCTTGACGTGCATTGAAATTAACCTCTTTACTGCTAGTCATTTATCATCCAGCTATAGGGAATGTGAAGTCAAAGTCACATCGGAAAAGACCTCTTCCAGTTCGGAAGCGTAGTAAGTTTTTGGGTTGGTAGTTGTGGTGTTTTGGTGTTTGCGATCATGGATCGTGAAATGTTTTGTCATTTATCGGACGACCTGGTTTGAAACGGCCAGAGTTTGTCATGTGAGATGTGGCAAAAAAAAGTTTTCATTAGCCTATGTTACGGTTTATTTACGTTGATTGAATACTCTCTTGATTTCTCTCAATATGATAGAGTATCTCCAACAAAAACTCCCATGATGCCTTCTGATTAACAAGCCTGACTATGTCCTGTGTGTGCTACATGTGTGAAAGGGCAACTCGGGACAATGCCAGGATCTGATTCTCTGCTCATTGTCCGGTGTTGAAGATAAATTCTGCACCATAGGGTTATACGCCTTTATGAGCTCTTTGTGCAGCCTTTAAAACATTAGTTTGAAGGGGAACTGTCCCGCTCTGCTATTTTCTAATATAAGAGAGTACTGCTTCTTACGTGTTTTGTGACAACATTGTGGCGTGCTCCATCCATTGGTCCATTGGTCTGGATTTGCGTTTGCAGCGACTTTTACATACTTACTCGTATGAAGCAGCATCCTCTTATGTTAGAAAATAGCCCAGTGTGACCGTACCCTTTCAAAGGGGATGGTTGTGATGGACAACAGCAAATCCGTAATGTGCTCCTAATTATGCTATTAAGGGTTATCAAGATGTGCATTAAGCGCCAGAAAATGATGTTCCATGAAGTCCAATGCAATCTCACGTTATTTCAGTCTATTGATTTCCTGCTATTCCTCCAAGCCGATTTAATGAGTGGAATCTATTTTCCCTCCTGGCTTCGTAGCCAAGCGCGTGACCAATTACCGTAGGCTCACGTGGCCATGCCTGGCCACTCCCATTACCATGGCGGTGCATTTCGGACTTCGAGGAAGTCCAAACTACACGAAAGAGCGAGGGGGTGTGGGGATTCAGACTGGCACCCCTACAAGAGCCTTTCCAAGACTTCAAGAGTTAATTTGCTGACTTTGAGATGTATATTAATATACTTTTTGACATTTTCCTGTCAAGATTTTTGGTAGGTGTGTAGTGGATACCTCCCTCTGTGATATGTTAGGGATATTTTACCTTTTTAGATCATGTTGACAGTACTGGAATATCACCCTTTCCAGTTATGTACATAATTTAAGTGTAGCAATCCATGTGTGATTCCGGAGCGACACATCAAACTTTGAAAAGGTGTCTGGAAGGTTTGGTACTTTAGTGGCACACGCTGTACACATTTCAGATAACACAAAACTTTTTCCAATCACACAACCACACACACACACACACACCACAAAAGGCAGCCTCTCTCTTGAGCACACATGCACCCACGCACCCACGCACACCCACACACTGACAGCTAAAGGTCATATTGAATACAGTTGTTTGAAGGTGGGTCACGGCTGTGATAACGGCACAGAGAGACAGGCGCTCAGCCCCCCCCCCTCCCCCAAGCCCCCTCTTCTCCCATCCTCCGCCAAACGTTAATGTCCCCAATTTACCATCTAATTACCGCCAGGCCCAGTTCACAGCTGCACTTATCTGACTGGGGGAACCAGGCAATTTAATTTCTGATTGTACAACCCTGGCGTGAAAAACCAAGGGAAGTGATAGAGAGAGAGAGTGAGAGAAAGAGGGATAAAGTAAGCGTGTGTGTGAAAGGGCGAGAAATACATAGATTAATAATAATAAATTAAAGAAAAAGCATGCGTGCGCGAGAGAGAGACACACACAGAGAGACACGGAGAGAGAGTTGACTGCTGCTCTTAAGGCTGTCTGCGGAGAAGGAGAATGTGAGTGAGAGAGAGAGAGGGGGCAAGAGAGAGAGTGAGAGGGAGAGCGCTAATGCATAGAGAGGAGAGTGGTGGTGACACCAATTTATTAAGTTCATGTCAGTCTTACAGCAGCGGGGAGTGCGGAGGAGAGCTTGGGGGTAAAATAATGGAGGTGGGGTTACTATTATTAGTGATAAGAGAAATGGGGGAGTCTCCACCTACCAAATAAGTGGCTATGTGGGGTCAGGGTGGGGGGGGGCTTCAGGAGATTAGTCCGCACAGGAGTGGTAATGGACTTACACAGGTTAAGAAGGTGTGTGTGTGTGTGTGTGTGTGTGTGCCTAAATGTGTTTTTAATATTAACAATTTGTTATTAATTTGCTTGCAGCCCAGGCATCACAAGCTAGTGCTTTGGGGGCAAATGGCGTAATCTGCCGGCACTTCAGATTTCTGGCAGACCAATTTCACGTAGAAAATAATGAAGAGGATTCTATGCCGCACATGAAAATGCAATTATCATGCTTAAAACAATATGAAATGCAAAGCCCATATGGCATAGTGCCAATTCTTTATTAGAATGTATTTAATTTCAGTCACCTCTACACTGAAAAGTGATGATTGGGCATTTGCACATTGTTTTAGAATGAACTAGTGAATCCCTGTCAAAACTGAAATGCAATCTAATCAAAACAAGGCAACGTGACCACTCTCGACCACTCTCTTATCAGCTAAACATTATCCACACTACCGAAAACATACGGTTCACTGCATTTTACTTTGTTCCAGCTGTGATGTAAACATTGTAAACATGACACCATGAAAAAAATAAACATTGATTGACTATTCATTTGAGGCACTCTCTCATCCAAACACAAAACGGTATAACATCTGAGTTTTTCAGGGGCTCATGCTTCAACTCTTGCTTCCCTTGGGTGTCGTCCTGTCCATCAATCATGTGTATACCCACTACAGCTAGTGGTTGTAATAGGAGCCAGGATAGCACAACACACAACAACACTTATCAGGTCTCGTAGCCTCTGTGTTAGTACGTCTGGACAGGCATACACACAGCTTGGAGACGGATGACTGTGAAATGAGGATCTACCGACAACTGCAGTCAGACAACATCATCCATCACATTTGGGGCCCTATACACACGTACACAGACGCACGCGCCCGCACACACACAGTCACGCCTGCACGCAGACACATGCACACACACAACCAGACACACACATGCAATAACAAACGTACATTAGCGGGTGCACATGCAGTAACTTGCGCCATTTGAGGCCGCACACACAACAGCCTTCACACACACACACACACACGTCCACAACTAGCTCTCTTACACAAACACACACAATCCCACACGCACAGAATTAGGCACCCATGTCCATGTATGAGCAGCTTAGCATGTATTGCTGCACAGACACACACACACACACACTCACACAGACACACACACACACACATCTCCAGTGAGCCTTAAAGAGAACCAATACAGTCAAATGAAACCTGAGGGACAGCAGCAGTAGCATCTCTGGTTAGCATGTCAGTGCTACTGGCAGTGTTCTGATTGTCTGCAGTCAGTTGCCAGGTTACGTAATCTTACTCACAACGTTTGTACGGCAACGGAAAGTTTGTGTGACACATTGATGCATCTGAGATGAAATAAGTGCCTGGTTACCCTTTAAGATTGATGGGTGTAGAAATGCATGCACGCACACGCACACACACACACAAACGTGCATGCACACACACACACACACACACACACACACACACACATGCATGCACGCAAGCAAGCACACATACATGCACACGCAAGGAGGGTGAGTCATCATCGGTGGGGTAAACCAAGGATCAGCAGATTTTGTGTTTGTGCATGGCATTATCAGTTTCAGCATAGCGTTATCAAAGTCACCTCCATCTCGTCTCTGTCTCACAAGAGGCAGGTTCCCGCTCTCTACCATATCCATCCTGCTAGGTCAGATTAGGATCTCATTATTCCGCACCGGTATTCTGCTCACACTTTGTTGGAGAGGGCTGGAATCCCTTGGTTCGTATAGGTGATGCAAGTCATTCCTGTGATAATCCGTAGAAAGTACTTGGCACTGAATTTATTCAAGATGCACCACGAATGACCTCTGCAATTGGTTTGTTGCCAACTAATCCCCTTACTTGTGCGATGGCTTTGAAATATTGTACATGATTCTGTCCGTTGTATTATTCGACAAAGAATTCTGCAATATCCCCCCAAAAAATGTGTGGCTTAATTTTTACTTGATGGATTAGCCGAGTTTCGTTTTCTGAGAATAATTGGGTTCTTGAGTTCTCTAGCAGAATTTATTTTATTATCGGAATGTATGATTAGTACTTATTATTAGAAGTTATTGCCCATCAGCAACCTTCCCCCTAAGGATCACTTCACCTATTTTCTCAGCTATACAGTGCTTCGAGGTTAGGTGTTTTGATAGAATTCTGGACATGACTTAAAGCATCATACCGGTCTGGCTGATTAAACCTTCATAACAGTCTCTCCTCGCTTCACTAAAACATCCGTTACCGATATCATTTCTCAAATGTACTTTTTTTGCACTAATTCTGCGGAATCCATTTAGCGTAAGCACCTCTCCACAAACATAAAAAATAGCAGTAACACTTTGGTAGCATCAGCTAGAAACGGTAGCAGCAGCAGTAAAGTGCCACAACTACCGGTTTGGGTTATTACTCCATCTTTAACTTCCTCTGCGGGTTGCTCTACCATAGACATATATCCATTGATGCCACATTGACTGCTTCGACCCGTTGCTGTGATAGGTCAACATCACCGCCATACTGGAGGCAAAGACTGGCGTGTAAACTAATACAAGTAAATGGCCACGTTTTTCGGGATCATAAACCCTTGAATAAAAATCCAAATCTAAACGTTTTTAGTGGTCTTTATCCAGAAAAATCGCGTACGATACAAATGCCAATGCAGCGTCTATGTATAATATGTCTATGTGCTCTGCACAAGCGTTGTAAAATCAATAAGCGTATGAACGAGGCGCTCACTTCACTTTATTTACATTTGTGGTGAGGCGTGCTCACGCTAAATGCTCTTAGGCACGATCGGCACAACAAAGTCATTTGGACTACTTACATTGGTAACGGATGTTCTAGTGCAGCCAGGAGAGGCGGTTATGATGATTTGATCACCCAGACTGTTATGGTGCTTTAAATACATACACTTACACACATACAGAAAGGCGATACATGGAGCACTTCATTCACTTCAGGGGACAAACTTTGTCAACTTTGTAAATGTAAGGCGTAGTTTGTCCAAATTGATGGCAAATTGATGGCAATTGATGGGCAAAAAAAAAAAAAGATGTGGAAGAACAGATAAGAAGTAAATCAAAATGAAATGGGAGATAGGCACAAATGAGGCTAAATATTGATGGGGCTCTCTCCTAATGTATTGATTGATATGATATTCAAGGTTGACACACACACACACACACACACACACACCACTGAAAAGCAGCTGAGAAAGACACTGGTGAATGTTGAGTCTGTGTTTCTTTTCCACCCAACTTAGGTCATTTGGCTTTAACAGCTCACAAGAATAGCAACAACCGTTTTAAGTTTGCTAAAGTACGCTAGTAAGCCAGACTACAGGACTTTGGTCAGGGTTTCACCAGCAGCATTTCTGGTAATGCTGCTGTTGGCATTGGCCAAGTATCAACTACGTCAATAAATAAATGAACATTACTGTTTGTGTGTGTGTGTGTGTGTGTGTGTGTGTGTGTGTGTGTGTGTGTGTGTGTGTGAATAAACAATTGTAATGGAGAGAGCCAATGTGTGCATGTTTGTAAATAAATAATAGCTACTAGTGATTCATGGCTGGGATGGGAACGTCTGGCCTTGGAATTAAAATGCTGTGCACAAACAGTTAAAGGCAAGTGTGTGTGTGTGTGTGTGTGTGTGTGTGTGTGTGTGTGTGTGTGTATTTCCATGCCTTGGTTTAGAATTTATCTGCACAATGCAACACTTTGGGAATTTAAAGTGGGATAATTGCCCTTTAAGAAATATTGTAAAAAAAAAGATCTAACTTTTCTATCTCTCTATGTAACGCAGACAAGAGGTTCCGTTAACGATTGTACTTAAGGTTGATAAATGTGTGTGTGTGTGTGTGTGTGTGTGTGTATTTGTGTGTGCATGTGTGTGGGTAAATAGCGGCAGCACGTGCAGTAGCTTAAATGCAGTGACATGCATAAATGGGGATATTTTGCACATGGAATCATCATACACAGATCATTTTGAGCATTTATTGAATATTATTATTATTATTTATATATTTATATATATATATATATACTTTTTTTTTCTGTTTATGTAATTAGTATTTATTTTGTATATATAAAAGTTATAATTCTTAAGGGTTCAGTTTAGCATTACATACATGTACTTATCAGGTTCTATACTCACCTGTGCTAAATAGTTTAGCCCAACCAATCAGGATTGGCTGTGGGCTAAAAAGGCCACCAATCTTTCGGTGGTTTTGGCTTGTCCTGGTTCATTGTTTATTTTTGACACTAATCAAAGGTTGGGTGTAGAGAGGTCCACATTATTGTTAAATAGACATGTATTTGGACTCTGTTGATCACACTTTGCTTCATCTCTGGAGAACGCCTTCACCATATTCGGACCAGCCGACAATCCATACATTAAATATCAATAATGTATAAGAATTGGAAAACAGACAACTGCAGTTTTAATGGCCATCAATATTTTCTGACACCCCTAGTCATAAGAGAGGTACGTTTTTCAACTGAACAGGATTGGTCTCACTGTTTATGAATAAGCCAGCAGCTGTGTGTGAGTGTGTGTGTGTGTGTGTGTGTGTGTGTGTGTGTGTGTGTGTGTGTGTACCTGCAGATCTCTGGGTTGTGTTCAGTCACAGCTACCAACAGTTTGAGAGCGTAGAGAGGGATGGGTTCTGCTGTTGATAGGAAGGATCCATATCTAATCTCACAAATACACACACACACACGGCCATGCACACAGAATATAAGACAATGTACTTTTTCAATGTTGATAATTAATTTCAATAATCAGACAAACAAACAAACTCGAATGGGAGGGACAGATGGCAAGAAGGGAAGAGAGACATAAGGAGAAAAGGAGAAGAGAAGCGAGGAGAACAGTATTGAAGAGGAGACATTTAAATGTATATCAATCTCCAGGGGGAATTTGGGTATCACAGCAGTAGAAGCATAGGATGGAAAGGAAAACAAATATGAATGCCAATTGAGGGGGTAACAAAGTATATGATGCAATATAGTGTTTTATTCTAGCATCAATTTTGAGTGCGACATAACATAAAACAATATGACCAACATTTGAATCATCCATCATAATAGTAACAGTAGCAGCAACAAATGAACTGGATGCATATTAAATATGATATAGAGTACAGTGTGCAGGTGTCTCACAGAGCACCATACTAAGGGCCCACCTTGGAAACAGAGAGCCAGCCAGCAGGGCCAGCAGTTTGACCTTATCTGCCTCTTGACTCGCACCTGGCCTGGCACCTCCTCCCACCTCCTCTTCATCATCCCGCTCCTCCTCTCGCACAGGGCACTGTGCCACCATCGCCCCCTCTTCCTCCTCCTCCTCCTCCTCCTCCTCCACCCAGGTTCCGGGGCCTTCTGGGGCGAGCAGGAGTGGGCAGAGTTCTGAGAGCACCCTCAGGACACAGGCACACCACTCAGCTGTAAGGACACACACACAGGCACACAAACACACACACACACCACACACACACACACACACACATGCAGATCACCGTCATCCAGAAAGGCTTTTTCACACAACCACCATTCATGGGGTCGCTTTGTGAGAGGTAAGGGTAATTATATTCAGTGTGTGTCAATGTGTGTGTGTGTGTGTGTGTGTGTGTGTGTGTGACTGTGGATGAGTGTGGATCCTGGCTGACAGGCAGAATAGATGTAGCAGATTGACAGTTAAGACCTTGTGTTCAGGCCTCAGGATATCAGTATGCACGTCTACAGGGTGTCTCTGTAGATCTACCATACCCTCAATCTCACACACGCACGAGCACACACTCCCACACATACACCCACATATATTTTTATACATACACGCAGGCACACGCACACACACACACACACCAATCTTTTTTTCTCTCTCACACACACACACACACACACACACACACTTTTCCTCCATTTACCTTTTTCCAATTACTACCCTCCACTCCCTCTCTCTCCTACCAATACCCGCACCTCGCTCGCACGTTCTCTCCTCTCTGCACAGCACTACCAGCCATTCCTCTAACTCACCATTTCTGCTGAAAGCCAGAGACACTAGAGAGGGCAGGACGGCCTTCATCACCTTCAAGGACACACACACACAAACACACACGCACACACAGGTAAATACATGCGGTAACACACCCTAATGCACAATGTTTGAGCTCTGTCTCATTTCTCCATTAGTGTGTGTGTGAGAGAGAGAAAGAGCGAGGCAGTCCACTTTAATAAAAGTGAGAAAAAATAACAGAATAACAACGTTTTTGCAGGGGGGGGGGGGACTTTTTGGAAAATTAGGCAGTATGATAATGTAAATAATAATGATAGACAATGTTTTGTTTGTAAAGGATATGTGGAAGCTGTGTGTGTGTGTGTGTGTGTGTGTGTGTGTGTTTAGTTTGGGGGTATATGAAGTAGTAACAAATTGGCAGGGCAGCGCTACTAACAAAAGGATCACATTTCTATGGTAATGTATTGATAGAACAAGCCTTTTGATCTTTCCCTCTCCCACACACACATACACACACACTTTTGTTAGCGTCAAGGCTCTTATTTAGAGAGCTTTCATGATTAAATTGAATGTGTATTACCATGAACGTCCACGTTACCATAGAAACGATGACATTCACTCATCCTGTGACTGCATATGTGTGTGTGTGTGTGTGTGTGTATTTGTGTGTGTTTGCATGTGTACGTTTTTATTTGTGTTTGTGTGTGTGTGTGTGTGTGTGTGTGTGCGTGAAGCTTTTTGTGCGCCAGTGCGACGTCACGCGGCCAGATAGACGGGACAACAAAGAATAATGTGCTCTTAAAGGCCGTGTCCCATTATCACGGAACCATCAAACAGACTCAGAGAAAGAGGTGGAGGGACATAGAGAGGGAGAGAGAGAGAGCTGGAGAGAGAAGAGAGAGAGAGAGATGATGAAGATGAGGAAGAATGGAAAAAGGCCACTCAAGACCAAGGTTAAAGGCCACATGGAGCCTTTCTTTCTTTTTTTTACATTTCCCGCCTTCATATTTTTCACCCAACACACATCTGAGGGTTTGATGATTGAATATCATGCAACACGGTACCATTTAATAGCTGATCAGAGTATGATGGATAGGTAGACAGACACGAGTGTCAGATTGATCGCTAGCAGCTCATGAAATTTTGATTGAACACTTTTGTTTGGAGAATAATGCCCTGTAAGTCTAGCGAGCCTGATGCACTGCACCAGTACGACGGAAGATTACGCTGCATCTTTAACACATCACACGTCTGCTTCTCTATCGACTTCCAGCTTAAAGAGTCAAACAGTAAAACGCCTACAAAACACGCAAATAGAAACGTCTTCGTATCCTCAAAATCACTTGGCTAAACTGCTGTCCCGGAGTTAGCAGGAGCACCCGTGGGTGTCCTGGCTCAGCGTGGGCGATAGCCGGTGATTAAAGTGTCTTGGTGCGCTATCGACTACCAGCCCTGTCCACTCATCTCCTCTCCTCTCCTCCTCTTCCTCCTCCATCCTCCGTCTGGCCCTTCACGTACGCTTCCTGCTCCTCCTCTTCTCCCTCGCTCCCTGTGTCGATATTCATTAAATGTGATCTCATCGCTCTTCGCTACGCAGGCACACACACACACACACACACACACACACACACACACACACACAGTGGGAGTGCAGTGCTGGCTCGGATGCAAACACAGACATGCACCAAGTTTGATTGGAAGTGGCTGGTTCGATAGTTGATCAGTGCCGGACCTAATAACCCAGCTAGAGCTAATAACACCTGCCTCAGCCACACACACACACACATCCACACACATACACACACCAACCCACCCACCGACCCAAACACACACACACACACACACATACACACTCAAACACTGGTAATAGACGGCGGACCGAGTGGACCGGAACAACGAACACACGCATCCCTTGTGTGTGTACCGCCTATGTAAACCCAAAGAGGAACAGATAGTTCTCAGTGTTGAAGGGGTCATTAACATTCTCCTCCGAGCACAGTTGTGTTTCTTTTGGTCGATTTGTATTCAAACTAACCACCAGAACCCCAATGGATAGACTCACACGATGCATCTTTTGTTGCGTTTTACGTTAATGTGATATCGTTTCGGAATAAACGCCACGACGCCAGGCCTAAGTCATACTAAGAATCCATTTAATATATGATAGAGAGAGAAAGAGGGAGAGGGAGATATGAAGAGGAAACACCTGAATTTCCCCTCTGGGGTTAATAAAGTGTTATTGTCTTATCTTTCAAGATTTCAAGAGAGGAAGCTATAGAGAGGGATAGAGATTGAGAGAGTAAGAGGAAGAGAGAGAGAAAAAGAGAGAGCAATTGAAATGGATAGATCAAGAGAGACAGCAAGAGAGAGAGAGAGTGAGGATGAGAATGAGAATGAGAATGAGAATGAGAATGAGAGAGTGTGAATACCCACAGCACTGTGGTGTGTGTTGATCACAGCAGGGTGCTCACTCATGACTTCCAGGATGGAGAGAGTGGTCCTGATCATCTCCTCATAGGCTGCTGCTCCTGTAGGTGGTGAGGGTGGGGGTGGAAGGTAATGGGTGGTGGTAGGGGAGGTGGGTAAGGGGTGGTGGTGGGTGGTGGTGGAGGGTAGGGGGTGGTCGAGGGAAGGGGGTGGGGAGGGGGTGGTGGTAGTGGACAGGGGGTGGTGGTGAGTAGGAGGTGATGGTGGGTAGGGGGTGGTGGTGGGTAGGGGGTGGTGGAGGGTATTGAACGATGTCAACAAGGAAATACAGTTTTACAAAGGAAATTGGATAATAAGCTGTCATTTTTTTAGGAAATTTAAGCATACTAGATTATATAAACATGAAATGAGCTAACAAGGTCTCAGTACATTTTCATTTCCAGGGAGATGAAAAAACATCTCCCTGCCAGGTGTATTTAACTAGAAATCAGAGGAGTGGTCGTGTCTCACCCACAGCACTGGTCATATCACTCTCACTGGACTCTACTGATGTGAAGTAGTTCTGAGAGATGGAGAGAGAGAGGTAACTAGTATTATAGCCAAGTATCTTTTCACTGTATACACTTTTTCATTTCAATAATATTGTATATTTGACTATTTACATCTATTATTATTTTGTAGCAAAATTACTATTTGGGCTTTGGCTAGTGTAAATGTATGTTTTCCATGCTGATAGACCCCTTTGAATATGCATTTGAGAGATGGTGCAAGAGGGAGAGGGGGGAGAGACAGAGCCAGATAGAGAGAGAGAGAGAGAGAGAGAGAGAGAGAGAGAGAGAGGGAGAGAGAGAGAGAGAAAGAGAGAGAGAGAGAGGCATTTATGAAGAGACAAGCAGACAGATAGTATGAAATTGTGCGTTAGTGTGCTTGTGTAACACAAAGTGTGTGTCTAGAGTCTTTCAGGTATTTAAATCCCTTTCATAAAGTCAAAAAATAATGTAATTGAACAATGCCAGAGCCCTAATTAATCTTAAAGATCAGGATAATTAAAAAGTGTGCCCGTTAACGATTTAGGCAGATTCATGTAGGCTAATGATTTAGCGTTTTGCAAAGAACCTGGTTGGCGCATATGGCCAGCCTAAATGAACCTTCATACTCCCAGTGTCTAATAGCTTCAATGTTGTGTCCATTCAACCATTACATTTAAGCATTTTTGTTTTGTTCTGTTTCTGTCTATTCCTTGTATTCTGTTTGACTTGGGAACAATACATCAGGAAATAATGTGAGTAGTTCATATAGTGAATATAAATAATTTGTTCTAAAAATAGAATGTTGTTGTTGCATCTCCAACTGCTTGTATTCCAGGTACCTTCATAGAAAAAGGCAAAGTCACCCACATACTAATGGGAAATAATCATCATAATTTGCACAAAAACAAAGGTGCATTCAGCTTATTTGGTTTATAGTGGTATTCATTTTGTCTTTGATCATTATTTTACTTTGATCTTTTAGCCTTTTAGAATTAAACCACATCCTCATAATCATTTTTTTTTAACAAAAAACAGTTGGGATAAAAGAGAACAAGTATATCCCTGTAAATAGTCGATTTTTATAGTTGTGTATAGAATGAATGAAACACACAATGTGAGTCTGCAGAGATAGAAAGAAGTTACACGTGTGATTTTTGGTTATTCCAGACTCTTGAACTGTGCTAGCATTACTACAAACTCACCAGCAACATTCCAATCTTTTCCAAAAAGTTCTCTGACACTATATGAGACCGAAAGACCTGAGAAGAGAGAGAGAGAGACATACAGATAGAAAGGGAGAGATGAAAGAGAAGAGAGAAATAGAGGGAGAGAGAGAGGGAAGAGAGAAAGAGAGAGATGAAAGAGAGAAGAGAGAAAGAGAGGGAGCGAGAGAGAGAAAAGAGAGAAGAGAGAGATAGTGAGAAAGAGAGAGTGAAAAAGAGAGAACACCGAGAGAGATACGGATAGAAAGAGAGAGAGAAGGAAAGAGAGACAGCGAGATTAAAAAGGCAGTGAATACTTAAAACCATACTTAAAATTTAAAAGGAGATTTTTGGACGTGTGAATTTCGTGTATGTGTGTGTATCAGCTTGATACTGGTTAACCATGTGTTTCCACTGTTACACCCCATCTAAACAAGCACAATGCATGTAACTCATTGATTCAACACCATGTTGATATCTCGCCATTGTATTAATCTCGTGATTTCTGTACGCAGAAAACAAAGACTTGACCAGCAGGATCATAATATAGTTCTGGAGTCAAAGTAAGATTACCAGAAGTTTTGAGGGGGAAAAACATGAATCACACAAATGCAGACACACGCAATCACACATGCAAGCACACACACACACACACACACACACACACACACACACAAGCACACACAAGCAGGCGCGGTGCCATCACTAAGCCTTTCTAGCTAGCTCAGAGCCATCAGATGCATAAAAGCAGATTATAAGTAATACAGTATATGCCTGTAATGAAGAGATAATAACTGATTTATGGGCATCAACTTGACAGGCCAGGGGATTTCTGAAGACAGTTCACAGGGAACTCACTCTCCCATGTTGAAGCAAGTTGCTAAATTCTGCCTCACATCAGTCTGTAGGAGTTCTTCTCTACGGGGGGATTTCATCCTATTGGTAGATAAATGTTAGACTGGCTGCTTCACATAGACTCAACATTACTACATGTAATGTTGTTGCAGATTCTACCTTGGTCACCTCTATATTCATAATGTGTTTATATATTATAAGTGAATTGATTAAAGATTAGCAGAAACCTGCATCTGTATATGTATAGAGTAAAATAATATTTATGTAATTGCCTGAACAATGTATCTTTCATGTTTATTGGGAATTCTTTGAAGAGATTGTTTGGATGAAGTGTGAAGGGACATAATTCATTCATAGTCCATAGCACACTCATCAGTCACATCATGGTGGACCATAGTGAACCCACATCTGCTAAGATAGCTAAGAAGTATTTTCTCGGTGGAACTGTGGTAAAAACAATTATAGGAAATGTTGAAGTTTGTTTGGAGCGTCTCAAATATGAAAGCGCACGTCAGGAGAAGTACGTGCCTGCTTCCCATTTACTATAGGGTAATAAGGTAACCGGTTATTATTTCCACTGGTGAAGTCAGTTTGGACGATGATGCTATTAAACTCTCTGTATAAAATGCAGCAACAGAATCACTCCTCATCCCGTGTGTGGCCATAAGGAATTGTAAAACTTTTCAGACAATAGAGATCGTGGGACATTTATTGAAATATAATTCAGGAGATATTTGGGAAGATAAGGACCATAAAGACCGTATGATTTGGACACCAAAATTATGTTTTTTGAAGTCTTAATTCTAGCTTGGGGATTACTATCACAGACATTGGAAATCCAGTTTGGTGAACAAGGGGCCCCCAGATAAGATATCTTAAGATATGGTCAACATTCAGCCACAATGACTGACTGCCATTTTCAGCAGACTCAAATTCAGTGTAGAAACAGCTAGTGTTGGTTAGCTGTGATTGTTGAGGTACTGTACCTGTGGTCTCAGATCCTGTAGTCCTACTATTATTACTCTGCTTTGTGAGACTACTGTACCTGTGAGGACAGCAGGTCCAGCACGATGGACAACGAGGGCAACGTGTTTTTCAGATTCTTGCTCTGGGCTGGAGGGGGGTGTCTCCGCCCCACCACACCTCCTAATGCAGACAGAACCTTTTCTGGAGAGTAAAAGGAAACAAGTAGCGTATAGCATAGAATAGCATAACATAGCATAACACAGCATAGCATAACATGGTACAACATAACGTAGCATAGCATAACATAGCATGGCATAACAAAACGTAGCATAGCGTAGCATAATCTAGCATAGGATAGCATAGCAAAGCATAACACATTATAGCAAAACATAGTATGTTATAGCTAGTTATGCTATATATGTTGTTATGCTATGCTATGTTATGTTACATTAATGCTATGTTATGCTATGCTATGTTATGTTATGCTAACTCTATGTTATGCTATATCGTAGCATAGTTTAGCATAGCTTACATTCACTTTCATGTGAGTTGCAAAAACATATGGAGTGGGCAGTTGGAAGGAAAAATTCATAGCAAACCAATTGTGTGTGTTTGTGTGTGTGAGTGTGTGTTTACCCAGGATCAGCGGCACTGTGCGAGTCAGGTACACAACTGTCAAGCCCAGACACTGAGAGAGGTATTGTGATTGGTTGGTGTTCTCTCTAAGTGGCGTGGCTTTACGCAGGTCCCGCTCT
>JACYXH010000470.1:1452500-1537500 GCA_026745465.1 Lota lota | reverse complement strand
GATTTAAAGTTCAAATCATGTGCACTTTATTTATCTTTGACCTTTGCACACATACAATGAGATAACAGCTTTATGTGACATTCAAGAAGTTCAAGCGTGAAATGGTGACCATGATTGGGAGTGTGGTTTCCTATTGGTTAGGTTTACAGCCAAGCTAACCATAATAAAGTCTCGCAGAGCAAGCCTTTACATACGAAAAGTCTGGGACACACGGTTGATTAAATGTGTTTAGAGGTCTTGATTTACATGCAAGCGCAACCAATCGCGGACCGTATTCCGGGAACAGTACTTCTTGAAAAACCTGTGGTGAAACGAACGTTGTTAAAATGTGATTACCAACAATTGCTTAGAAGTCTACGAAAAAGAAAAAGATAAACAGGTGGACTGAATTATAATGTTGTGTTGTTTCCCCTGTTATGTACTTTGTATTTCTATTTTTCTAAATAAATAAATGAGTATGTGGCGGGCCAGAACATAAATCGTGGCAGAAATGCCTTGGGCATTTTTAATTGTCCTCTTAGTTTAGTTGGTACATAGGTTTGTAAGGTAATTCAAATGAGTTGAATTATTAAACAGATGAATTAGACCTGTCTGCTCCTTACATAGTTCCCGGTAAAGTACTGGGATAACCTGCTACCTAAATTAAACACAATTCCAACCCAAAACAAACTAATAAGCATGCAACAACAAGGGTCATGTATTTCATAACTGTGTACGTACACAGCAATAGGGCTTGTACATCACAACAACACATCGCAACGACCGCCTCCATTTATGAAGTATAGGAGCATTGGAATGTTAGTTATTGTTGTTGGTAGTAATGTTTTTTTGGTCTTTGTTAAGGGACTAATTGTGAAATGATTGCCAACAAAGCTGTTTTGAATTAAACTTCATTGAATTGGGTGATAGATCATTAAAGATGGATAAATCATCATATAATTGGGGACTCAGGTCGGTTGTTCCTTTGCAATTTATAACAAAGCAGTTTATGTTACAGCAGAAATTAGTACATCTCAAGCACTAATGCTAATGGTGTGAAATGTAATGTAATAGAAAGTGCGATGGCAAATTAGAAAATGATACAAACTGTACCCTTTATGACCTGCACGGCATTAAAAACCAACACTTGTCTTTAATCTTTTATCTACTGATATAGGACCAGATACAAAATATTACTGTCTGTTTAGTGCATGTGTGACTAAAAACAAACCAAGGAGTTTGGATGTGTGTCTGTGTGTTTGTCTGCATGGGTGTGTTTTGTGGTTGAGACTTAACAGGCATGAATTGTGTGAGTTTGTGTGTGTGTGTGTGTGTGTGTGTGTGTGTGTGTGTGTGTGTGTGTGTAGCTTACAGAAATGGCAGTGATTCTGACAGCCTCCACGGTAGAGTGGGTAAACAGGTACCACAGGGCGGGGCCTGTCTCCGCGGTGACCAAGCTGTGGGCGGAGTCAGTAATGGTGGTGGCGATGTTTTCGATGGTCTTAGCAGCCATGTGTTGGACTACTACATCGTCCTGTGACACACAAATAGAAACACACCAAGGATAAATAAAAAATGCAGTTCAAGATTTCAAGACAAATATATGTAATATTTCAACCTTACAATATCTAACCATTTATTTAGTATTACAGTAGTCTAACCACTGTTAGACCGCAGGATTTGTGGGTAATATGTGTCTAAGAACAAAAGCACTCTGCACATGGTAAAATACATATTTGTACACTTTGAACATTGCTAGGTGTAGGCGTGTAAGTGATTGAGTGAGGAAGACTGTGTGTGTGTGTGTGTGTGTGTGTGTGTGTGTGTGTGTGTATGCGTGACATGCAATGATGTAAGGGCCAATTAGGTTCTGTTGCCTAAAAGGCTTTTTTTCTTCTCACTTCCACACAAAAAGCACACAGTAAAGAGGCAAGACTGCAATTGTTGGTAAAAATGGTTCCCCTCTTTCACGGTGAAGTTCCACACCGCAAACTCAATTATTTAAGGCCGTCTGCATACAATGAAAGGCAGAGCTGAACAAAGGAAATAACACAATCACAAACTGACAATTAGATTAGATTTGCTCTGCATCACAGCCATGCAACATTTTCTTTTTATAAAAAAAAAAAAAAGAAGAGGGGATGGTTATTGAAGTCTGGGTGTGTAGTGTACATTTATGTAACTGTTCTTGTGTGTACGTGCACATGTTTGTTTGCATACAGTATGTCTTAAACACCTGTGTGCTGATTTATTCACACGTGGGTATGCAAGAGTGTGTTTCTGCGAGAGTGTACGTGTGTGTGTGTGTGTGTGTGTGTGTGTGATACACAAGACGGTTGCTCCTCATACTGAGAGAATGAGGCCAAGCTAATGAAATCTCACCGGGTGGAGGAAATTAGCTTATTTTTTTCTCTCTCTGTCTCTCCATGGAAGTGATTGTGTTGCGTGGAGACAGAAAGTAGAACAGAAGTGATTGACTCCGTCAGACTATTATTACTGCTTTCCCCGGCCTTGCATCAGCACACTGCACTCCCTCGATAGCAGACACCGTTTCTATTCACAAAACTCACTACACAGTGTCCCACAATAGCAACCGCAGTGTAATTATAGCTGCTTTACAAATTTACCATGGCGGCAATTGGCGATCTCCCCCCCCCCCCCCCCCCCCCCCCCCCCCCCATCTCTCTTCAGGTGACAGCCAATTATGGCATTAATTTATAGTTGCAATAATCAACATGGTGGCAGATGGGGCACAGAATGGAGCTCTGGTCCAAAAAAGGTTGAGGAAAAAGCCATTGGACAGAACAAGCTGGAAAAAGTGACAAGAATAAGAAAATAAATGAATGGCTTTGTGGGGAAAATGCCAGACCAGGTGATATTCTGAGGCAGGAAGGCAGGAAGGCATCAAGTCATATATATATATCCCCCAAACTTGTGCATCCCCTCATTCTAAATCGACTGAACTTATTTTATTAGTCAAGTAATCAGTTGGTCTCTTTCCTTAAAAATCCCATGTCCATTTCATGATAATTCATTTCATTCAGTTGTTTTTTGTGATTCAATTGAGCAGGGCCGGCAGGAAACCCAAAATGCAACATCTCAGTAGTAGGAAGCACATAGTGATTTGCAACTATCAACACTAAAGCAAATGGATTGGCCAGCGCCTAGCCCAGACAAGTATTAGCAGCAATCGCTACTTGGCAGCCGCCCATTATCCACCCATTTATCTTACCATCTCTGTAAACAGCTGAAGAGCAGAGCATTTAAGTGGCTGCACATGAAACGCCACCACATCTCTTACTGTATAGATCTCCTAAATGAAAACTTATGGAAGGAAATTGAAAATATGAAATTAGGACTAAATAGAATTTGACACCGCAGTTAAAGGTTTTAAGTGGCCATATAATCCAAAGTGTTCTTCATGGCCAGAAAACATAATATCTAACAATACAAAGTAATTCTACTAATTCAAAGTTGTTATTATTGAGAAAAGAAATATATATAAATGAATGCAAATGAAATTGGGTTTTGGCCCAAATTCAAGATGCCTTTTGGGACAAACAACCACAAGGAGCACACACACCACATGGGACTTAAAACTAAAACTAAATAAACACGTTATTATTGAAAAGAACTGTGCTAACGTCTGTTCACGAATAGTCAGATCCACAGTGTGCGTTGGATCCCCGCAACATCCCTCCGAGAGCCGGTGCGATGGTCTATTCCGTCATTCCCCAGGCCATATAGGCAGGCTCACTAATGAGCCCACGGGGGAGACTGCTGTCCTGCCAGCAACTACAGAGAGATACTGCCGAGTGAATGAGATGGAGAAAGGAGCGTGTGTGTACGTGTGTGTGTGTGTGTGTGGGGTGTGTGTGTGTGAGTGTGAAGTGGGGAAGCAAGCAGTAAAGTTTGCCTCAAGTGTGTCCTTATGGCATAGAGAGGATTAGAGATGTAAAGAGAGTTGTGTAATGGTGGTGGTAGAAGCCTACTGTATTCTCTACATGGTGACTCCTCCAAACGGAGAAAAGAATGTATACCACAGGCTGTGAACAAATCTGCCTCAGGGAAATCTTCTAGTATAAGCTACATAGTACTTAAGAGGTTAAAAACAATATTTGAAAGGTTAGATGTGTTTGCTATCAAGCAATTACACCAATAACATTTCCATGGCTAGGCACTAGGGATTTGGTGCCAGGTAAGGTTTTCTGTTCGATATTGTACAGTGAAATAGTAATACAGAGAGTAACCAACTGAAACAAATCCCTAAGATGAATCCACAGGGAGAGGATCATCCCAGGAATATGTATTCATGCTACAAACAGTTATATTTATATTGCTGAAATTGGTCGGAAAATATTCTAAACGTGCCAATATTGCCAACTCAAACTAACACCTCCAAAATGGCTAACATCATAGCAACACCTTAGTCACAGGAAGAGTTTTGTTATTTCTATGTTTCTGGGTATAAACTTGGCTCCTGAACCATAAACTATATTCATATGTGTCTACATAATTCCCCCAAATGAACATTAACCCCTTGTTTAACTTCAAACGTTAATGATGCCTTAGCCAAAAGCAAAGGGTAGTTATCTCAACCCAAGCATTGTAACCTAACCTGACCATGATCTCACCATAGCAGTCTAACCTTAACATAACTAACCTTAACACTAAGCCAGTGATTCCCCATCAGCTTTGTTATACCAACAAAACGAAAATGACGCGGCTAAACTAAAAGATTTTTTCAATTTGTTATAAATATTATACATATTGGAAACTAGGCTGCAATACCGTCCACATCAATATCTGCTTATTTTTATCTTGGCAGAGCTCTTTGTGAAAAGGAATGCCCCAACTTTGAACTTCTTTACACTTAAGACATTCTACTACTGTAAGCTACCATGTAAAGGGCTCTGAGGGTATGTTCATTTGCCACTAGTTCAGTGGAAAAATACACTTGTTTGGATGTGTAATCCATAAGATGTGGTATTCTTATAGAAGCTTTGCTACTAGGGAACACCTCTTGAGTGGGCTTGGTTTGTGATTCTGGTCTGAAAGAGTTGAAGAAGTTGGAGGGATCCTTCGGCGTGGATGCAAGGAGAGTTGAAAGGGTGAGTGGATATGATGACTTGAAACGCTCGCTAAGTGCAGATTAGTAGATCTACTTTATATCCCTGCATGTTTGCACCTGGTCTTTGAGGTTCCAGTGACTGTTTGTATGTGTGTGTGTGTGTGTGTGTGTGTGTGTGTGTATGTGTGTGTATGTGTGTACAAGCGTGTGTGTGTGCGTGTGTGAGTATGTGTGTGTGTGTGCAGCGTGTGGCTGTGTGTGTCTCTGGTGTGGTTTCCTCTCTATAATTAAAATCCTTCAGAAGTCTGTGTGCACCTGGTTCTGAATAACCCCTATGGCAGAAGCCCGGACAACATCTCCCATCTATCACTTCAACAACACACCCGGACCAACACGGATAGACACGCTGTCTGCTACACAGGAGATAGGCAGACAGGCAGGCAGGCAGATAGACAGACGGACGAGAGATAGACAGATTCAATGAGTAGAGGGACACGAACAAGGGAAAGAAGACAACTTCCGCAACACTCCAATTTTAATGACAGACACACATGGACACGCAGTCTGACGGCACACACGAGCGCGCACACACACACCCACACACAACACACAAGTCTGAACACACACACACACAGTCTGACGAGAAGAGAAGAGGGAAACGCAGACAGACATGCCTATCCAAACAAAGTAAGCTACGTCCAGAGCAGAGCTGGGGCTTACAGAGGCCGTAGAGGCCAGCATGGGGGAAATAGAGAAGCCAAACTCAATGGAAGTAACTTAAGTAAGCATGCAGACCCAACAGGCAAGGCAGACTGTGATGGGTGCAGGGCAAGTGCAACAATAACACTTTCCAATCATATTTGGAATGTGGTTTTTGTAAGTTCAGGTTCCAAACCATCGATTCTTTGTAACCTGAACTTTCAAATTACAAAAATTGCCAAACTGATCTTCGTAGTCTGCAATGTAGCATGTATTGAAGAACACATATTTTCCTGTATCAGAGAGTATTACTGATCTTATCTTATCTCTACATGGAGAGGAAATGAAGTTAAAAATGCTGTATATGGGGTGCGTTGGTGGGGCAACTTCAACTCTTGCAAACCAATTATTTTTGTTTAGCCAAAGAAGAAGACGACGCAATGTTTTCAATGAGCCGCGTCGCCGAGTCATGTACAGTGTGCCACGGCTGCTAGACTCTCACTTCAAACTGTTAGCAAACTCACAAATGTGAACTTTTCTACTCTTCTACTTTTCTTTACGACCGTCTCCTCCGTGCACTAAATACTGAACTCATGTCACTAATCTCCAAGAAGAAGCTCCATTTATTAAGCCTGGAGCGCTTCTTCCCAATCAATACACCTGAACGATATGACGCACTCCTGGGGGATTGTGTGTGTGTGTGTGTGTGTTTGTGTGTGTGTGTGTGTGTAGGGGGGTCTCTGTGTGTGTATAAGTGTGTGTGTGTGTGTGTGTGTGTGTGTGTGTGTGTGTGTGTGTGTGTGTGTGTGTGTGTCTGTCAGCCTGTGTTGGGACACACAGGGGTTGAGACCTGGGACAGTCCTGGAGAGTCCCCTTCTGTTCTGCTCTCCCTAGTGGAAGATAGTCATAATAAAACTTTAATATACACACCGGTGCTGTTCTACTGCACCGTGTGTGTGTGTGTGTCTGTGTGTGTGTGTGTATGTTTGTGTGTGTGTGTGTGTGTGTGTGTGTGTAGGGGGGTCTCTGTGTGTGTATAAGTGTGTGTGTGTGTGTCTGTCAGCCTGTGTTGGGACACACAGGGGTTGAGACCTGGGACAGTCCTGGAGAGTCCCCTTCTGTTCTGCTCTCCCTAGTGGAAGATAGTCATAATAAAACTTTAATACACACACCGGTGCTGTTCTACTGCACCGTGTGTGTGTGTGTGTGTGTGTGTGTGTGTGTGTGTGTGTGTGTGTGTGTGTGTGCACGCGCATGTGTTATGGGGGCTCGACTGCCCCTTGGCTCCAAGTACTGTTCACACATTTGAAACACACACACACACACACACACACACACGCACACAGCGAGAGCTTTCATTGCTGGCAGCTGAAGCACAAGTCTTATTCAAGCTCATAAATAATTTCCTGCAGCACAAGTCTGGCCTCGAAAGCTGCCTTTTCACTCTATGGCATCAACAACACTCCCTCCCCCCACCTTCCCAATCTTTCACTCACTCACTCACCCCCCCCCCCCCCCCCCCCCCCCCACACACACACACACACACACACACACACTCTCTGCCAACGATCTAACGCTAGAGCAGAAGACCCGAGCCAGGTTTGCAGGCTACCGCTAAAACGGCCGGAGCCCACAGCGCCATCAGACCACCGTCCTCGGTGAGACGGATGCTCGTGGCCACGCTATCGCCATCGCGTAAATCCGCTGCTGCGAGACCTCACTACGAACGGGGGGTTTAAAGTGTTAAGCCTTGAAATGATCGTGTAAAAAAACATATCTTGTGTTTTAAACTTGTTCTCTTGTTGCTGTGCTGGTGTTTATTGTTATAAAAAATGTTCAAGCAATAGCCGAAAAATAAGTCTATTGCTTTTAGATCGTCTCGCCTTTCTATGCGGGGAGCTGAGAAAACAGAGAGAACATAACAAAGAAGCCTCATTACGTGCTAAATCTTCAACATTTAATGGTAATGCATGTTTGGATTAGCAACCAACTATGTGCTCAATGGCTGAGCCACCCAGGAATAGCAGCACCAAAGGGTCACAACTATGTGGCTTGATTTCAAAGCAAAACAGAAATGACCAAAACGAAAAACATTTTGATTAACGTGTTAATCACATGCGTGCAGATGTGTACACTGTGAGCATTGATTTATTGAGTTAGTGGCGCATTAAAGTATTTATGGGATATAACTGAATGGACTTAAGTGTAGAGAGCTGGTGGGTATGTAGTATTGTTACTATCCTAAAATGTAACCCATTTCCTAACAGGACTGGCTGTTGTATTTTCTGTCTATGAAACCAAATATTAATATAATTATACAAAATAATAGGAAATAATGACTGTGAAAGATGTTTTGTCTGGTCACTTAAAAGTTACGTTAAGATACTTAAATGTGAATACATTTGAACCTTAACCATGATTATCAGTCAATAGTTAAGGAAAGATTTTTCCTTTATAATGTGCAGAAGCAGAAGAGTGAGCAGATGAGAGTATGAACAGCTTCTGTTGGCATCAAAATAACTATTTTTAATATGTTTTAACAAGAAGTAGTTGGTCATGAATTTATATTCGTATTAGAGTAGTGGTGGTCAGTGATGAATAAGATGAATAAGTTAAAGAGGTTGGCTATAGCTTTGAAGTAACATACATTTATTTTGCATCGAGACATACTGTCTCAGAAGGTCTGGGGGAACCATGAAACATTACGATGCATTGCAGTGAATGAAAACAACCAAAAAATGTATTCAATAAAAATGCCAAACGTGTGGTATATTAAAGTTAAAACTCCTGGTTTTGTCTCCTTTCATTTATTGTAAACAAACAAGAATATTGTTAATAATAACAATATTATTAACGCTGACTCTAAATAACACCAACTACCTTTTAACATTGCGGAGAGAGGGCAAATACACCCATGCAGCCCCTCTCGTCTTCATTTAATAAAAGGCATTTGAGGGCTTAATAATATAAAGCAACTGGACATCTGTGGGGCAGTTCAACTAGTAGGCCAGAGGGATTAGGAACTCAAGGGAGGGAGGAGTCGCAAGAGGGGAGGAGAGGGGAGAGGGGGGCGGGGGTGGGTCTGCTGGGGAGTGTCAGGTCCCCAAGGCACTGTTTTATGAGTGACACACACACACACACACACACACACACACACACACACACACAGCTCGATGATAATAAATAAGTCAACCCTTCCCTCTGTATCCCAGAGTCCTGCTCTCTCTAAGCTCCCATCACCCCACCCTAACCCAAAACACACGCACACAGGCACGCACAGACGCACGCACACACACACACACACACACACACACACACATGTTCGCACTCATGCGCACACTGCCTCATCTTCTTCCACATACACACACACACACACACCAAACACACACACACACACACACACACACACTACCTCCCAGCACACTCACACTCACACACAAATACTCTGTCACAAATACACTCACTCACACACATACACACACACTACTTACTCCACCTCCTCCTCCAGACACACACTACCTCCTCCTCCTCCATACAAACACAGACACACACACACACACACACACACACTACCTCAACCAACCACATACACACACACACACACGCACCTTGCCCCAACAATAATAACAGTCCCAGGGGAAATGGGAGCAACAGTAGGTACCAGCTGACAACTGTATGCCGACCTGTATTCTATCTTTATTCATTAGGCAGAGGCAAGGCATGGCGGTAAATACTGTACTGCCTCCACCCTGCCTGCCACCCATTTATCTCCCTGTGGAGCGAGCTTACTGCAGGATTCTGGCACACTACTAAGCACCAAGCACAATCATAACCGCTGTTGCCATCTCAGTGGCTGGCGATGCCACTTGGTAGGTGACATCACTTTGCACTAATTTCAGCCAATTGGAAACAAACAAACATTAAGGGACTACTGGCCTCAGCTCAACATTGCTTGTTATTGCCACCCTTTATGTAACTATATATAACTATATATATAGATATGCATATATATATATATACAGAGAGAGACTTAGCTGTCATTAGGTTGACCAATGGATATTCATATTGTATTGTCTCTATTTTTGTATTCAATTTGGGTTTGATTAGCAGGAACAGAAAAAGTATAAAAAATAAATAAAGAAATAAAGAGACCAATGCTAGTGCCTCTCTACTTGGTCTGTCTGTTTATGTGTGTATGTGTGTGTGTGTGTGTGTGTGTGCGCGTGTCTGTGTGTGTGTCCACAGGGTCCTAATTGCTGCTGAGGTCATGCTACTGAGCATTACAAGGCTGTGTTTGATGCAGGTGAATGTGCCCCAGTGTGTGCGAGCATGTGTGTGCGTGTGTGCCTGAGTGCGGGTGTGTGTAGGAGTTGGGAGCATGCGACTGCTCTGCATGTCCTTGACTTGCAGCTCGCGAGCAGCGCTTAAGGCCCCTACAGATCTCCCCCATCATTACTGCGAGAGATGGGACCCCCACCCCCTCTCCACACACACAACTCACTAAACAGACACACACACATATACAGTGGGAAAGAAAGAGTGAGAGAGCCGCAGACTGAGGCACGGATATGCAGTCAGACACGTGCATGCACACACACACACACACACACACACACACACACACAGTGTGAGCGAGTGAAGGAAGACACAGACCCAGGCACAGATATGCAGGCGGAAAAGGAAAACACACACACACACACACACACACACACACACATATGCGGGGAGACATGCTCACCCCTTCCCTGAGGCTCCTCATTAAGCCGGTGTAGGCGGCTGCGGGAACGAACCACACTGCCTCTGGGGAGTCTCCTCTCCTCCTCTCCTTCTTCTTCTTCTTCTTCTTCTTCTCCTGCTCCTCCTGATAGAGAGACACAGAGACACACGGAGAGAGGGAAGGAGGGAGGCAGGAGGGGGACGGGGGGAAAGGTGGTTGTGTCGGCGGTGTTGGTGGTGGCGTGCATGCGTGTGTGTGTGTGTTGGTGTGTGTGTGTGTATGTGGGAGTGGGGGAGGGTGGGATGGGGGAGGGCGTTTGGTCACAGGGGGACATCGAGAAAGAGAGAGACCGAGAGGAGGGGAGAGAGAGAGAGAGCATTGTTATTATAGTAAATGTTTTTGGTTTATTATTTGTATAATGTTATTAAGGTCTAAGATGCACAAGGTCTGTTGCCATGCTGGCTCGAAAGTGTAACTTGGAGATGAAAAGGTTGAAAGGGTGGTGGGGAAATGACGAGCCTCAATGAGGGGGTGAAGGAGAGTTAGAGAAGAGTAAAGGAGAAATAGGAATGGAGAGAGAGAGAGACAGACAGACAGACAGACAGACAGACAGACAGACAGACAGACAGACAGACAGACAGAGAGAGAGAGAGAGAGAGAGAGAGAGAGAGAGAGAGAGAGAGAGAGAGAGAGAGAGAGAGAGAGAGAGAGAGAGCCGTGAATGGACACGGTAAAAAGTGAAGGAGGAGAGCAAGGTGTGACGCCTGGATAAGCGTACAGAGTGCTCACAATATGTTCTTGGTCTTTCACTTTTAAAAGCTTGCTGTAAATCTGTCCTCTTTTTTTATATAACTTATTTGTTTTTGCAAATGAGTGGCATTTTAAGTACGTAAATGTCATCACACATTTTCATGTGTTGCAACACAAATACCTAAAATTATTAAAATGAACAATATACCCTGATAGATTATAGTCAGGTGATGTTAGCCAGATACATTCAAGAATCAATTGCATTGCCTTTCTTCGACTTTGAAACTTGACTCACTTGTGAGCGACCTGCGAGGGAATTTGTTGTGCGCGCGAGAGAGAGAGAGGTATCCTCATCCAGTGAATGTGCTAGCCAGTGTGCTAGCACGCTCCAGGATACATACAACCTTGAGAAAAGTGCACTACGGGCGACAGATAATCATTGTCATTGACTTTTGCTGGGGGATGCCAAGAGAAGAGTGAAACAGGCTTTTTTCCCCCCGTCTTCTATATATTTATTAATTTTTTACTTGGGGACACTTGGTGCTTCTGCTACACTAGAACCACCTGACAGGGCAGGAATATTCTGCTGTGAACCGGTGTCTTTCACTCTGGGGGGGGGGGGGGGGGGTGGGGGGGGGGGGCAGTGTAATGGTCACAGTGAGTGAAGGGCTGGAGGCAGCCACTTTATTCGAATTGGCGCGTCAAAGAAGTTGGGACTGCAGTCGTTTTGTCGACATACTCTTTCAGGATTATTTAGGCGAACAATCCTGTTGAAGTGGTAAGGCAGGAGCCAGGCCTGAGCTCTGACCTAGATAGCGGCACAGAGCTCATTTACTGATTTATGCTCACACAGCTGGGGTTACATCAAGCTTTGAAAATAGTGGAGAGAGAGAGAGAGAGAGCACAGCTGATCATTATCATTGACTAGTTCACCTTGAGACATTTGAAAGATTCAAGCATAAAATCAAAACCCATCACCACTGCTTTTAACTGCCACTGAGGGAGCAAAAAAAAAAAACACGCACACACACGCACGCACACACGCATACACACAGGAAACAAACTTCATTAACTTCCTGCGACACATGTAAAGACTAGCAATAAAGAAAACAAACAAAACATCAAAATCATCTAATTAAACAAATAATCCAACACCATCGCACATTTTTTCCATTGACTGAGAAAACAATGATTTAAGCCAGATATGTGTATTCAACCAATCTATAATCATAACCCTAATGAGCAGTGTGCTGTTGCATCAAAAGTTAAGTGAAGATTAGAGGAAAGGATTACTGCTGTGTTGTAGCAACATCAGCCCCTATGTCTGCTCTGTGCAACCGCATGAACACTAATCATTATCATTGACTACTGCTGCAGTCCTCCGGGCCCTAAAGCAGCGCTTTGGGCCAGGTAGGTTTCGTGGGTAGAATTTAAAAGACTCCTGCTATTAGTTATAATGGCCAGACAGCCTGGAGGCAGTGATTGCTGTCTCCGCCTCGGCCTGCAGTCTCACACAGCAACTGCTGGTTTTAACGGAACACGTCATATTTACATTTATTCATTTAGCAGAAACAAATCCCAAAATTAACAGGCCCGAAAAGTGACTGTATACACTTATACACAGTACTAGTATACACTAAAGGTCCTGCTAACAAAATAAAAAAAGACCATATCTACATTTATAAGAATCCAAAGTTCCTGCCAAGGAAGAAAGAAGCACATCTTTTCTAGAGTTTCAGACCGTTTTTTCAGGATGGGTAATCAAAGTAGATTTTAGTAAGAGGCAGAACTCAACATCCTAGGGTTGACCAAATTAATGGGTGGACTGTGGCAGACTTTTATGTCAAGATTTAACGGGTCTTAAGAGTAGAAAGTAACTGACAAACAAATTGAACTACTAACCTTCAGGATCAAACGCCAGTAACATCCCACATAACATTCAACCCAACATTGTTGGTGTTGTGTAACATGTTATATTTCTTCAGAGAAAAGAAGCAAAGACATCTGTTTGATATTTGATTCAAAGTGTTTTTACATCAACCTTCCTCCTGGATTTTATCCTGCGGGCATTCAACCTGCTGCCACTATGCCCTTGAGCAAAACTGACCTTGTGGTAGTGGAGGAAAGTGAATAAGGATTTAGCAAACAGAGATCAATAATGGCAAGCCTTACAAATTATTATGCAAAACCACAATAATTAGACTCAGACCAAGCCATGTTTTTTTAAATGATGCGATGTAACGTTGAGAATGAAATGACATGTAAAACAGCCCTTCTAAAAAACCTTGAAAGGATGTGTTTTGCACCCACAATCAGAATGAGTGATTGATTCCTTTAAGGTCATCAATCAGTCACATAAATAAGAAAGGGATTTTAATTAAATTACCTTGTCAATTCAATATGGGCCAGTAATTAGTTATATCACCTCTTCCTACTTTCTCTGGAGGTCGTATGAGTTTATTTTCACTCAGTATTTCCCACACTTTTATCTATTTAAGTTGGTAGTGTGAGTAGTAATGTGCACAGCAAAACTAGCATACCATATTTATGCAGTGGTTCTGAGAATTTTATAGTAAATGTTGACATACATCTTTCATGTCATCACATAACATTGGACCACGCATTTTGTGCACATCTAGATGGCAGTATGATATGAAACATCTTAGAATATAAATAACTCTTATGGACATATTTCATACATATTTCATACAAACAACTGAATTAGCTACAAATGGCAACTCAAGCAGTGCTTCATCGTCAATAATCAACAATCCAAAAAGAAAGCTACAAAATAATTGTCAATACATTTTTTGTTGTTGTTGTGTTGTTGTTGTGCAAGTCACAAGATCATTCCTAATGATTAAATGTCACTAAAGTTGAATGTTCTTTTGTTAGGCAAAAATGAGTTGTGCTCAGTAAGAACAGTTCCCTGTCTGGCTCAGAACCATAAGGAGGCAACGTCTAGATAATCTTCTGAAATAGGTGTAATATCGTGAAGCTTCTGTTCTTGGCTTGGTGCGAGCTGTTGAACCTTCTCTGTCCGGACCTCTCGGTCTGTTTTATATTTCTGACAACATCTAACAACAAAACTAATTTAATCTGGTCTCTGGTGTAAACCTCCACTAAAAGGAACAACAACAAAAGTAAATGATGGGAAGATGGCAAGATGGACAGCGCTGTTGTGCCCATTGTATCATTATACTCTGATTTACTTTTAGATGCACTTCAAATTCACTGCAAAAAGGCTGAGAGAAGGTCATGACTTCTGACGTTTTTCCGGTCTACCGAAACGCTATTGCCGGTCTCTTACTTCCCATGAGCCGTGTAGGTCAGTTAACAGTCCCCGGAGTGAGAAGAATAAGAACGTGACAAGAAGAACAACAAACAAAGACAAGGAGAATAAATACGATTTCTTTTGACAAACAATTTGACAAAGCAATATCCAAAACACGTAACAGAAACGGATATCCCTCTTATAAGTCCCTCCCTCTCTCTTGCCTCCCGCCACTACACTCATGTAACTGAAACGAAAATGGCTCCCTCTGAAGCATGCTTGAAAGTCCCGCCGTCTCTCTCAGTACACATTTGAAGAACCCCGTTCCAGCCATTCCGTCGTGGAACGAGGGTAATGTCTTCTCATTCTCCTTCCCCGTGTTTCCATGGCACATAATCAAATCCGGCTAGCTAAACTATAATTTAGCCTGAGTAATATATCTAACACAGCATTGTTTCTTTTATAAGGCATTTTTCTTTGAATGTCAGAGCTCACTGCCACAACCCCTGGATCATGGCACACAACTTATCATAATTGTTTATTGCTTGAATCTTGCTGTGCTGGCAACGTTAACGCAGCAACGCCAAACACTGATCTTTTCAGCGGGTACCTCGAGCTACAGCTATATTATGTTTTATTGTCAATTCTACAAACTAATGGTTTTCAAATCTGATATGCAGCTGCATGGAGAGCATTTTATTGGTCGTTAATAGGTCTTTTGTCTTTGTCTTTATTAATGTAGTCCTGTCATGCTGGACTGTTCCAGTCCTTCAATGTAACTGACTGCACTTGAGATACATACTTGTGCTTCGAACAACTGCAACCATTAAAAGAGAATATAATAAAATAAAATAGGTTTACATAATGTCTAAATAATGGAAATTTGAACATAAAAAAACTAATATAGCTTATGGCCTACAAAGAATTCACAACTAGTGGAGGACATTTCCAGGCTCATAATACCTACTTGGGATGCAATGCGATAGAGGAGCTCCCCTAGTGGTGGCAACAGGCACTGCTTTGCTTTGTTATTCCTCAGGTTGTCCCTCAAGAGGTCTGTTATGGCGCACACCACCTAAACAGTAGGTTGAAAGCAAAAAATGATCATAAGGTTGCTTCTATAGCATAGTCAGGTGATGGTCAATATATAATAGGCAGATGGGAATTGACTGGTGATTTAACATCACACTGACAAATACCAATTTGTCCCAACAACTGTGACTATTTCTACTATTTTAATTTATTTATTCATAAGAAAATGTTGTATCCCTGAGAGATGAGAATCCCTGACAATGACTGGAACTCTCTTGCATAAGTCTATAAGCGTCTTTGAGTCCTAGAAAAGCGCTATATAAGTCAAAGTTATTATTATTAATATTATTATAACTTTTCCTTTGGGCGGGGGGATTAATATAGTGTTTTTAATTAAATTAAACCAATCACATTACATTTGGGAAAGGGCAGGTTAATAAAAGGATGAACGTGATAGTGATAACAGTTAAACATTTGTAATGGGTTACCAGATGAAGTGGAACACCCCAAAATGGTGACACATATCCTTGACAGGCTATTGAAATGTGTACAATGGTAAGGATGCTATTATTATACTTTGTCCTATTTTTTATGTTTGTTGATGAAAGATGAAAGATTATTCAACTCACTATTGACCTATTTAATACCAAAATGCAGTACCCATCATTGAAGCTAGGGTAGGCAATTTATTTTAGAAGCATTTTTTGTCTAATTTGTTGAAATTCTCTTTACATCCCGAGAGCAATCACTAAATCCAATGCTCTGTCAAAATAAATAAATAAATATGGTATCTGTGGCAGTCGCAGGCCTGTAATAAGCCTGTCCATCATTTCATTCGGCCCGAATGAAATTATTGGATGGCCTTTTTGTCTGTCTTCCTACCTACCCGGCAACCTGTGCACTCATTGGGGATGACCAGAATCATCCACAAGGCTAGGCAGACCTATTGCTAAAGATAGTGAGCTAATCATGTGTTTTGGGGGAGTGGCTTTGGTGGGAGAACGGAAGTGATACTTTCAAAATCTAGCTTAGTCTGGCTGGTTTCTCCAAAATGCCTACCCTAGCGTTGAACAAAACTAGTTAGACTATTTCTAAGTGTTATATACAGCAGTATTATTTCTAGTATGTTATAAAACAACAGGTATGTTGGAGGCAGCGTTCATTTGTAAAAAATAAATGAATAGAGAACAGATCACAGATGGACAGCAGTAAATAGTTTGAATGAAATTAAACAAATACCTGACACCTGAAATCCTAACAGACACAATGTATTCACACGCGCAATTTACATTTTCCCGCCCTTCCACGGCTGGATTGGGGCCTCATACAGATATGGTTGCTCGGCAACCAATGCTAGGGTAATGTTGATCCCCCCCCCCCCCCCCCCCCCCCCCCACCACACACACACACACACACACAAACACAAACACACGCACACACACTCTCTTGCCTATCCAAAGACTGTTAGTGCTTCTGCCTGGTTCCACTTTGCATGATCTGAGGTTACTTGCTGCCAAACTCTTCTCCCTGTCTGTGGCTCGCTCTATTCTCTCCTTTCTCTAGTCTTTATGTGTATTTCACTTCACACAAAAAAAATATCTGGGTTATTCCTCCTTCTCGACTTTATAATCACCTTTTTTCTCCCCCACCTTGCCTCTTCCTGTGTTCCTTTCACAACTTATTTGTTGAACTTTAAATACTCGTTGGTGCGGAAATTTGGGAACAGCCAGTTCCCAAATTTGTCAGTGGAACAGTCCTTTTTCCTTTCCCCAACACAACACCATATCCATGAGAAATGGATTCATCTGGTGCAAAATATTGTCATTTGTATTTTTTAGAGAGGGGTTATTATAGGGGATGTTTTGAAACTTTTTTATGGGCAACATTGTCACCACCCAACAGTCAGAGTTAGAAACCAACCAATCACCAGAAAGTGGCTCCTTAATGCAAATTACTTGAAATAATTAAAATGACCCAGTCTTTATACAGGCTTTTCCAATTAAAATATAACAAAGCATTGAACATGTTGAATGCTAATTGTTTTAAATAGCTTACTTGTTCTCATCTCATCTCAGTCACTTTATATGGTGTGTAATATCAGCTGACACCCGGGTAGCCAGGGAAAGACTTGTCTCTGGTACAATAAACGTCATCGTGCTTACTCTCTTTCAACCGTTAGCTAGCAGCACTAGCTTGAGATTTGAGATTTTGAAAAAGATTACAAATAATGAGTTTCATTATGAGCAATGATAAACCAAAATAACAATAAGGTATGAGGCACTTGCCTTCGTCCTGTAATTAATATGAATATGAATTACTAATAATGACGTGTGCAGCCAATGTTTCATGGATGTGTTAAAAAGTCCTCTACCACATGAGAGGAGGAAGGTAGGACAGAATCTTTTCACATTACAGTGTAAAAAAAGACGCGCACACACACACACACACACACACACACACACACACACACACACACACACACACACACACACACACACACACACACACACACACACACACACACACACACACACACACACACACACACACACACACACACACACACACACACAGGCCAAGATACTAAGCATATTGTGCCCAACTGGTTGGCTGTTTGGATTGAGAACACGCCGAGAGCTAAAGAGACCCGCGCACGGCTGCACAGCTGCTACCAGGCTGGCTCCCGCTGAGAGCAGACCCTGCCGATGATGTCCACCGGGGTGCCGCTGCCCTGTCCTACTACCCTTCAGTAGTGGTCTGGTCCAAGAGGGGCGGGCGTGAAGTGGTCCATGTACAGCTGCAGATGCCCCTCCCCGGACTTCACCAGACACATCCACTAGGTCATTTTTTTGCGGTGGAATTGCCGACATGGAGTGATGTCAGAAGGTGTGACCTGGGCGACCTTATCAACAATGAAAAGCGAAAAAGGAATCGATGCGCCGCTGTTTGTGTGAAGGGGCTCTCAGGTGAATAGACCCCGTGGAGACGATGACAGACACACCGTGGTTCAATGTTGCCACTGGGAATATAGAGATGTGGCTGGGCACTGTTAGAAATGCTGGCCGGACGGACAGACAAACAGACCGACAGACAAACAAAACCCGCAAACACACACACACACACACACACACACACATACACCCACAAACACACACGCACGCACACAGACAAAGGTGAGCTGGGAAGGGGAAAGGACTCTGACATATATACGGAGAAAGAGCGAAAGAGAGAGAGCGAGAGAGTGATATATATATATAAATATATATATATATATATATAAGAAGGGGGGTTGATCAAAGCACAGAGTTGTTGCTATGGTAACAAAACCCAGCCCTGACACTCCAATCAGCAGGACTGCAGAGGGAGAACCCCTACTGAGAAACCACATGCACACACACACACACACTCAATCAGACATATAAACAGGCACTCAATCTTACTGAAACACATCATTTCCAATATATACACATTGACACACAAGCACGTACACACAAACTTTTCATACTACAAACACATACACACACACGCACACACATACTTTTTGACAAACATACAAGGGTAGCTACGTGCCCAGTGACAAAAGACACAGAAATGGTGCAAACATTTGTGTGCACACTGAAAAAACACACATCCATCCAATTGAACCCCTGCTGAGCCTTTGCCAGGACAAAAACACACACACACATGCACACACACACGCACACACACACACACACACACACACACACACACACACACACACACACACACCTACGCACACACACATACACTAGTAGCCATCCTTAGAATTTGTCACACTGAGCTAGCAATGGGGTGCGGGTCGGGTTAGCGGCAGGAAAAACGTTCCGCCATTTGTCTTAAACAACGGGTGCACAGGAGGAAATTCAAAAAAAAAAAAACACTACACGGCGGTCGCCATTTTGTAAATCGCTGTGACGACACTGGTGAAGACAAGAGTAGGAAGAATGGATAGAGCAAAATAAAAAGAAGATACAAATAAAAAACGATAGGGGTAAAACAAGTTTGGGTTCAGAGCAAGCTGTAGTTGAAATGTGTGGAATAGGATGATATAGGAGAGCGAGGCAGAGCGAGGGAGAAGCACAAATAACAGAGAGACAGCGAGAGAGAGTGAGAGAGAGGCAGAGAAAGAGAGAGAGAGAGAGGGAGAAGGATATATAGAGAGAGAGAGGCAGAGAGAAAGGTGGAGAGAGAGAGAAAGAGAGAGGCAGAGAGAAGCAGAGAGAGGCAGAGGGAGGGAGAGAGAGAGAGAGAGAGAGAGAGAGAGAGAGAGAGAGAGAGAGAGAGAGAGAGAGAGAGAGAGAGAGAGAAAGAAAAATAAAGAAAGAGATAGGGAGGGGCAGTATTGGTCTTATTCAGGGAAGAAAGGATCAAAGGCAGGAACAAGAGTCTCTTCACCTCTGTCCAAACATTCATACTATATATTTCATACTGAATTACCATAGCATGGCTCATGTACACAATATATATCTGTGTGTGTGTGTGTGTGTCTGTGTGTGTGTGTGTGATTGTCAATGTAATGGTGGTCATATTGACTCCGTCTTCAGAATCATGTATTGTCATGATAAATACAGCATGTACTACACATTTGTACTTTATCAATATGTATTGCATCTGGTCATTCATTCATATTCGGCCATCAACAAATCGAACTGAGGTTTATGTAGTATAATTAAGTATAATTTAATTTAATATACTAATGTTCACACCTCATTTTATGATGTTGGCCATACCTTCTTATGGAATTGAATTAATGCAGCAGAAGTATGAATGTAACTATGATGCTAATCTTAATATTTAACAACTGTAGACAATACATGATATAAGATATATTGTGAGCACAAGTTTGTGTTCATCACTTGTATGGAAGCCAGAAATTATGTTATAGAAAGGTTTAATGATTAAGTGATGAGGGTTGTTGTGTACTTCGGTCATAAAGCAGATGGTTATGCAATGTATTTTCAAGCGTAACCTAAACATGTAGCAATTTAAGCTGCATGCAGGCATGCGTTTAATATATAACAGCATATATAGATAAATAATATATATCTATATATCTATATATCTATATATCTATATATAGATATAGCTATATATATATATATGCTGTTATACTCAAGGTGTTGTACTGTTATTTGCAAGCTAGGAGATCAGGTAGTAGGGCAGATATGTACTGCCCTCTGTTGGTGAAGCTCAGTAACAGAATCCACCGGGGCTGAAATTTCATTTTGCACGCAAACTCAGGAGTAAATTAGGATGTGGTTTTTAAATTGATTTAAATTGATTCGATTATTATGGTATGAAAAATGAAAATTTTGCATGTTCAAATGTAGAAAGTTATGTTAAAAGAAACTACTTTTTTAGTGCGTGATTGTGTGTGTATACGTGTGTGTGTGTGTGTGTATTGTGTGTGTGTGTTTGAGTGTGTGTGGGCAAGCATGTGTGTGTAAGTGTGTGTGTATGTGTGTACATGTGTATGTGCGTGTGTGTGAAAGTGCGTGTGTGTGAAAGTGCGTGTGTGTATGTGTGTGCATGTATATGTGCGTAAGTGTATGTGCATGTGTGTGATAGTGCATGTATGTGTGTGGGTGTGTGTGTGATACCAACCTCAGAGACAGGCGTTTCCTCACTGAGGATGGTGCAATGTTGAGCCAACAGGCCAATGACTCTGAGCACCTTGCTTCTCCTTTGAAAGGAACACACGTATGTTAACACATGTCACATGTTGCACTAGGCAGTACAAGACTTTACAACATCTTTGAGGCAGCCCCGTGTAATACTAGCTCAGGTTGTGTCTCTAGCTGTTTACAAGTCATACAATGTGTGTCAAAGGCGGCTTTTGAACACATTGTGCTCTGACTCAAAGCACAATGTGTTCACTGTTTGTGAGCAAGCATGGCCATCTGCCAGACAGGCCAGAGAGAAAAACCCAGGCAAGTTCTTCCATATTTAGATCCATATTTAGAGCTATATTTATGGCTTACTCCTCATTAGCATACGGAACACTTGCAGTGGAGGACATGGTGCATAAAAAGTCTAAATATTGCATGTTTAACCAGATCACCTTTATCCTAGTGCCATGTATTCCATATGCAAAATAAAAACAATGTCAGAAACCAGCAGAAATATATATATATAAATACGTTGACAAATACTTCATAGACAAAAAAAAGAATCCCCAATTGAATACAGCGTTTGCCAAAGGGATCAGTAATATTATGTTCTATAAAATCCCACACAGCACAGGCAAAGGTAGCACAGGAGGTTGAGTTATAACAAATCAATATACTGTGCAACCCTGTTAGATGTTAGGTTGCAGAGACCCATTGCCTGGTCATGTCCAGTCAAGTGTGGATACTCACACATCCCAGTTAGGGGCCTGGTGCAGCTGATGTGTCAAACCGGGAAGCTGCAGTGAGGCAATCAGAGAGGAGAGGAGGAAAACACAGACAACACACTCAGTTTACTGTGTGGACAAAGTAGTACTACGGCCACAGAGTTGCATCAGTCAGGATGGATGGAAGTAATGAAGGTCTTAGGGAAGTGCTGAATTATGAGGGGATGGATCAAAGCTTTTTCCCAGACTTAAGTGATTCAGTAATAGCAATCATTTTGAATAGCGGAATATTAATAAAAATAAATAATGAAAATAATCAGTGTTAAAAAAAAGTATTGTTCTTTTCCAGGGTTAATTTATTTGTTTCGTTTACTGCAGTTAACCGCAGTTTCAGATTTCTTCCTGGTTCTCCATTTGCGAGGAAAGGGCTGGTCTGACAACTAGCCCTACTAGGCACTTGCTTTGATCATCATATTAATAATCTAAATATTATATATAAATACGAATCCGATTAAAAAAGAACAAATATATAATTAGTATAATTTTCAGAGTTCAACTTTCAAACTTCTTGTATACCTTGTCAATACTATCCTGTATTGCACTGTATTGTCTCTGTGCATGTATATGTGCGTGTGTGCTTGTATGCGTGCATGTGTGTGCAATTGTGTGTGCATGTGTGCATGGGTGGGATGAACTCCTACCAGGGGGGAGTTGATGAGCCTGGTGGCTACGTCTCCCTGGGCGACCGCGGCGCAACACAGGTAGCCCAGCAGGTTGATTCTGGAGCGGACTGCCGCAGAGGGAGGAGGAGGGGGAGGAGGAGCGCTGGAGGAAGAGGAGGCGGGAAGAGGAGGAGGAGGTGCGGCTTTTCCCTCCAGGGAGGAGCAGAGCTGCAGGAGGAAGACGCTCCACTCCTCGTCGCTCAGGGACCGGAGTTTGTCAACTGTGTGTGTGTGTGTGTGTGTGTGTGTGTGTGTGTGTGTGTGTGTGTATATAAACGTTATTCTCTACAATAAAGAATTCAGTTAAATTTCATGTTTATATCATCACTGCTTTAACAGGCAGTAAAGGTGTATTCACTTCCTAGGGACTGTGGTTTTATATACACACAGCATAACTTTTAAAGCCCTACTCAAAACACATCTCTTTAAATTGGCCTATAAGGACCGATGATTATTTAATGTTATTGTTTTCTTGTTGCTTTTACCACTTGTTCTTTCTAGCACATTGGCCTCAAGAAATGCGCTACATAAATGTTATCCCTAATTATTGTTATTATTACAATGTATATCAATAATGTGCAATAATGTAATGTGATGTGTATTACAATATAACTACAATCTTAGCATACCATTTATACTATAAATGATATACTATGGTTCTTAAATCCACTGTAACAACATCCCATTATGGAGAATTAGCAGCAACTTGCATTAACAACATATGACAACGTTGTGGATATCAAAGTGTACCTGAATACGCTGGCACACACAGAGTCTTTGGGTCAAACCGTACAGCAGGGCTGCGCAGAATCTGGTCAGGAAAAATATACCAAGATCATTATTTTCCCACCTCTTCAACCAAACTCACCAATCTTTTTGAAAAAAATATCTAGTTATCACCATATTGGTATTGTATCAATATGCTCCAGCTAGTTATAAGTTATGTAATACAATAATTGTATAAGAAGCAATAACACCTAGTGAACAGTAATGCAAGTAGTTGATGTGCGGGTGTGTGTGTGTGTGTGTACCTTGGGGTTGTCGATCACTGCAGTGACGATCATGTCCGTGTCGGTGTAGAGTAGGGCTTCCACACAGGACGTAGTGTCACTACTAGGTTTGCTCTCATGGGCCTTATGATGGCATGGTGAAAATGGATTGAAGATCAGGTTAATTATTATTAATTATTACCATGGTTACCACCACATAGTAGAGGACACCTAAAACAGAGGTTTGCCAGGTACATCAGCAGAGAGCAGCATAGGACAAACAGCAGGAAAACACTGTGAACTACTATCATTTCAATCATCAATATCCCAGTAATTGAAGTATATCATTTAAATAAATCATGTTGACTCTACATAAGGTTATTCTAGTCTTTTTTTATTTTTATGTTACACCTTAATCCTGTGGTATTCCTTGCCCATTGCTTCTGAAGGACACATTATGTCTAGCTAGTATGTAAGTTGGCTCATATCTTTAACATGCAATGTGGTGGTAAATCATCTGTATCAATATCAAATATTAGAATGAATTATTCATATATATATATATATATATATATGGAAATCTGTACTTATATGTATGGGGGGCTTTGCTTGTTGTTTTAATTGTCTTTATTCCACTCACACAGAGTCAATAATGTCCTCCAGTCACATTGGTACTTTTTATTTATTTGTCCAAAAGCATTCTTTAGGGATGAATGGGATGTTTAAGAACAGGGTTTCCCATTTAATCCAAAATCACTGTAAACTCGGAGAGAGATTTACACTTTTATCATGTACCACAACTTTCCTAACAGTGCCTTCCCATACTGACTGGTGATTGGTCAACTGATGGGGACTCAGAAATCGTATTCAGTGGAGTGTGTGTAACCTGGGGTGCAGGAAGCTGGGTGGGGGGGTCAGGAATACTGCAGCTTCTTCTTGGGGTGGCACGGGTGCTGTGGGGGGGGGGGGGGATTGATTAACCGTGAGTGAAATCAGTATCAACAGTGGCACAGCAGATCTGGGGTTCAATAGTAACTGCTGTGTCCCTAGACTCCTTGTGTGACTCTTTGCTGCCATCTACAGTTGGACTACCATTCACTGTAAAATAATTTATATATTTCAGTGCCGTTTCTTGTGTAATGGACTGGTTGTATGGTGCTTTTGTCTCTTTGTTATGTATACACTGAATGAGCTGTTTATTTTAATCATACTTTTTATATAATGTAAAAAGATAATATCATTAAAAAATAACATTGGTTGGACTATGGGTTATTTTAAAGATAATGATATTCTTAGATGCTCTTGAGAATAACTGTAAGCTTTCTAAGATCGAGACAGATTTTGATCTATAGATCAATTGATTAACCTTATAAAATATGACTGAGTTTACCTCCAGCTAGCTCTGTGATAAAGTCTGAAAGCAAAGGTTACTTCATTTACCTTAGTAGGAACATTGCCTCAGAGTTATCGTTGTCTGCGCTCTTAGGTCTCAGGTCTGAAACATTGTCTGAAGAAAAGAATGAAAAAATACAAAGTATATCATTGCCTTTGCATTTCCTGGTCCAAACAAAGGGCAGTGAGTGTGAAATATCTAGGAACGCACTGGTAACAATTTTTGATATAAAGGAGCCTGTAACTGGAAAAGGTGTATTTCAATTCAAAGAATGTTGTGTTTACTTTGCACGGCACTCCTCTGTGCAAAAAGGATCTCTCAGCCGAAGTGATTAACATATTATAAGTAAGGAGCATGCTTAACCGGTGTTCATTTGTGCATACATATGCATGCGTGTGTGCGTTTGTGTGGGGGGGACACAAGCACACACACACACACACACACACACACACACACACACAGACTCTACAAGCGCAATCATTTGTAAATTAATAAATAATAATAATTAATTAATAATTTGACAAGTAAATGACCTGAACCTCATAGGTGTGTATGCACTGTATGAGTACAATGATCAGCAATGATGGATGGAATCACATCAGCAAAATCTAATCAGGAAGAATTTATTGAAGTTTACACCACAGCCTCATAAAAAAGGACTACATTACCCAGCGAGAAGGACCTGCTGGGGTGCATGGGGTGGGACGCCTGATCACTCTCGCCGCCCCTTCGTCTCAGAGCGTCCTGACCCAGGCCGTGGTTGTTGTTGGCGGGTTGATAGGACGTGCAAGGATCCCCATGTTTGGTTCTTGTAACGCCGTGGGTTGTTGGGGTAAACTTATTGGGATCTCCATGGCCTGGTCTCTTGGTGGACTGGCCAGCATTCACACTTTTCAGTGTTCTGTCTGAGAAGCTTTTGTTTGGATTTGACAAATTGGATGATGCATTGGTAACACTTTATAATAAGTGTATATATTTATATATACATTTATATATTATATATATTATATATTTATATATTATATATATTTATATATATTTAACATTAGTCAATTTAGTAATAAACATTATTATGTAGCATTAGCATAGCGGTTAGGGGTAGCGGGTAACAATAACCCAATTAAATAATGTATAAATGAATACCCTAGTTTACATTAACACCGTTACCTAAGTTAACTTGAATGCCATTTGTTAACATTTACAGCATTAGTAAATTATTACTAGACCATTAGTCAACTGTAAATGAACTGTTAGTTAATGCGTATAACTGCACTAACTAATTTAAATGACTGGTTAATTAATGTACCCTTATTGTAAAGTGTTACAGATGAATTGATCAATTGATGACAAACATGAAAAACCCATCTCATTCACTCCTGTGGGCGGCCCAGGGGCGAAACAGTGCCCTTATCTTTCTCCCTTGTAGTGACTTTCACGCGCAAGGCATTTAACACTGTTTTTGAATTCGGGGGAAGTCAAATGGAGCTTTGTCTGTGTCTTTGTCTTTCATGACAGGGATTTATATTAGACAAGCCTGCCCCTGGTCTTACACATACTCCACACAATTTTACTTGTACAGATGTAAGAGGTACAAGTATTTCAAGCAGATGCTTTATATCAGAACCCACCAAAGTGTGCAGAAAAATAAACTCCACTTAAAGTAAACCATAAAACGTTATCCCTTGAACTGTTTGTGTTTGCAGCTTGTTTCGCTTCCTACATTGTGTACAGGCTTTTCATTTCCTTTGAATAGCGACCAATGCAAACATGTTTTATATGTAGAGCATGTCTTATGTGTACAAACTTCCCTTGACATGTGTGTGTGTGTGTGTGTGTGTGGGGGGGGGGGGGGGGGGGGGGGGGGGGGGGGGGGGGTGGGGTGGGTGTGTGTGGGTAGGTGGGACAGGGAGATGTGGGTGTGGGTGCGTGACAACATTCCCCAGCTCTGACTTCCTCATCAGGGGTGCTTGTTTTGGTCCAGGTTTTTCTCCTCATAAGTACAGTTCTTATTTACCCAAGGCAGCTGCATGCCTTGACTGTGGTGTTAGTGTTAGTGTTGTGATTTTGAAATGTATAAAGCTAGCTTCTCTGACTGGAGCCTATATTCAAGGTTTTTCTAGCTTCTCAAATTTTAATTGGTACCTTATAATGTCATTTATAAATTTAAAACAATAAATAAATTTAATACATTTCACGTTAATAAAATCTAGTATTAATACAATATCCATTAATTATTCCAAAAACAAGATATCCAATACATAGAATAAGTGCTATTGATTGATCCTGGTACAAAACTCGAATTAAATGTACAAAGTTTATGATGTAAATATGGACTCAAATCGCCCTCTATAGGCAAAATGCCTGCAAGTGCATGTATTATCAGTTATGGGCACTTTTCTGCAACCCAAACCTTTAAGAAAAAAGAACATGCTGGAATAAAGCCAAGTGAGGGCCAATGCTGAAAATGCAGAACTTTAGTGACTTCCTTATAAATAATAAGCTAATAAAGGAAGAAATACAATACGAGAACAAACCTTGAACTGGTGGAGTCATCTCCATCAAGGCGATCTCCTTCTCCCTCCTTCCTGTCCTCTTCCTCTTCATCTTCAGACCATTCATCCTCTTCCTCATCCTCTTCCTCCTTCACTTGGGCCCAAAAAGGGTGATCCAGCAGCTCTGGCCAATTCATCCTGAAGACACAAGCCAATCAGAATAGAAAGAATAAATAAATAAATAAATAAATAAATAAATAAATAAATAAATGAATAAATAAATAAATAAAATGTGGAGAGTGCATTATTTCGGGGAACAGACCTCTTGTTGGGGGTTTTGTTAAGTAGGGCTTTCAGAAGGCTCTTGAACTCAACACTGGGACTTGATTCAGACACTTCAACCAAAAAAAGAAATAAAACCCTTTTAAAAACATATTCTGAGGTATTTCAACATTTCAAATGTTTATTGTGAATGTGTGTGTGTGTGTGATCCTTGGTCAAGATGGACTACCTTAAGCAGTTTGTGTGTGTGCGTGTGTGTGTGTGTGTGCACGCACGCTTGTGTACCTGTTTGTTTGAGAGGTGGGGGCTCCTGGTGTGTAATCATTTTCACCATTTCATTGTAGTTGTCAGAATAGAATGGAGGATTTCCTTTAGGATGGAATTGCTTTGGTTTAGTATGGTATAGCACAGCTTAGCACACACACAGTAGAACGGTCTAAGTGCAATAGGATAGAGTAATAGCGCTGTCAGTTCAAGCTAGCTATAGCAATCTGTTTAATATATCGGTTTTGTATTTTATTGTTGTTTGACATATATTGCTGTTTGTTTATCCCATGAAATATCACGTCAAAGTGTGAAAATGACATGAATGTAGACTATGTCCTTCAAGTTCAAAATATTGCATACCATTTGTTATTTATTATATATATATATATATTGAGTGTGTGTGTATGCGTGTATGTATGTGGGTATATTACCGGAGTACATGTGGTAGAGCATACAACCCAATGCCCACAGATCAGAGCTGGGGCTGGTATTGGCTCCTTGCAAGACCTCTGGGGCACTGTAAACTGGAGAGCCTGATTGCATGCACACACACGCACAGTGCACACACAGACAAACACACACACTCACACACATCAGCATTTGGATCAATGTTTTAACTCAAACTAAATGTGTGCTTCTCTTAGCAGTCTGAATGTTGTACTTCTCTACTTCATTTCTCTCCATTTAACAAACTGACGATTAGCATTGCATGACATAATCTCAAAACCAATAGAGGTGGTCGGGACCTCGTATCCTCTTCCTGAGGCTGCTCTCAGAGATCTCCTTGTCTCCCTCTCCTCCCACGCCTCCTGCCTGGCCCGAGAGGGACAACATTGTGAAGAACTCCTCCAGGGTCTCTCCCTCCGTCCTGGACAGACAGAAGTTACTCAGCTTCAGCACGCCCTCCCCGTCCAGCAAGACCTGAGGAGCAGCCACAGACATGACGTAAACACTTACCATTCATTCTTTCTTTATCTGTGTTACATTTATGCATAGCTGGGAAAGCGGCAGTAGAGTTCCGCTAGGTTGTACTGAAGAGCAGAAGAATTACTTTGATAGTGTTTGAGTTTGTTGAATACAATTGTGAGGTTAATTTTGTGGTATACCGATTTTTTTTAAAGATATCTCCATGATAGTACAAATTGTGTAATATATCATCATATCAAGAGCCAGGCAAACCATTGTTGCTACACATCAAATCATGAACCCTGTATCATTTTGCCTTGCAAGATATGCAAATTTTCAGCCGAAAACAATATTTAGAACCATTGATTTGAATTTGATTTGAATATAATGGCTCTAGACTGACTGACTACGTCCATGCTGTTTAGGCAATTGATGACCAGTACTCTGCATATAGGAAAATAGAAAGTAACTTGAATAAAGTGGCAATAGAATATAATATAATGCATATTTTCCCTTCCTTTAGAAACATTACCTTGGCAGGGGTGAGGTCAGAGTAAATGATTCCTGATTGGTGGAGATGCTTAAGCCCTTTGACTATGTCCCATCCAAAGGACCTCACCATGTCTTCTGACAGACAGCCATCCTGGCCAATCACAGACTCCAGGGAGCCACCTCATGAATGAAAAAAATACAGGAAAGTAAAATAATTGCATAAAATGAAAGGTAATATACAAGCAGCATCTTTAATGCATTGGGTTCAACTAATAATGGAAAATTGACTTATATTTATTTCTTAGCTTCAACCTGGATATAACTAAGCACTACAAGCATCATCATTTAGAAAAAGAAAAGCATCTCAAAACAAACAAAAAAGAGTCAATGCGAATGTGATCAATGAGATTTGAAGATGTTTTTATGCAGTGTAGCCTGGAACCAGGACTAAAGTCATAGCCACTGACCTGTACAGAGCTCCATGACCAACCACAGATGATTACTGGTTTCATACCACTCGTTGAAGGACACAATGTTCTGATGGTCCAGGTCATTGCAGAGGCGTACCTGATTATCGATTATCGATTATTATTATCGATATTGAAAGCATGTTTGTAAAACATGTGAGTTGAGTTGCACGGTGTAGAATGTAAAACACAGACTTACATGGTTGGTGATTTCTGGCCTCTTGTTCTTATCTGCACAGATAATGGCTACATAGCCAAGGCTGCCCTTTCTTCTGCCTTTGTAGACCACAGACCTGCTACCTGTCCCCAGCTCTTCATAAAGGATGAAGTTCTCCATCTGGTATGAGATGAGGATGACATTAACTAGCTGCACAGTGCACACTTCAAGGAAAACACAATTTGCCCGATTCACATTTACAAAATGTAAAAAATAATATTTAGGCTGAAAATGTATTTTTTTTAGAATTGTAATTGTTGACCATAAAATTACACAGCAGACTTCGAAAAAAAACGATAAGCGCTGTAAAATTTGAATATTAATAAAATTAATAATATAGCTTACTATTTTGTTGAATTGATGCGTGGTTAGATACTGACAGGAATATAAAATATGCTTAAATCATATTGATTAAATAAACAGCACTAAGATAGAGCAAACTGGAACGTTAGACATCGAGACCGAGTTTACTGATCTGTTCACTAATACACACAATGTAAACAGTTGCATTACCCGAGAAAAGATACGTAACGATAGTGTCGGAAGTAAAATAGTATACGATCGTTGCTAAACTTACAATAAATGTATTAACAGTTTTGGTCTTTCTTCTGTTGTCATTGCCTATGTTTCCAACTTTGAATTGACCAACATGCTGTTTGTTTGACAGGAAGTTGTTTCGGACCACTTCACTGCGGCTGCCGGGGGTACAGGGAAGTTTTATGTATATATTAAGTTCCGTATATACACAACATTTCTTTCTATGTATTCATTTTGATTGTATACTTCAGTCAGATATTAACATTCTTCATGTGAAATGAAAACGTATTGTGTATTATTGTAGTTTGCAATTTACCCGTAACCAACTAACCCTATTGTTGTCACCTTAGTGCTGTCCCTTCGTTGCTAAGCGACAAGACAAGACGCAAAAGGATTGCCATAGAAAGGCTGAATGAGACAGACAGAACGACAGATAGATTGATCAATTATATTATATAGATGTTAACATTACGTTTGACTATTTCACAAAGGAAAAAGTATGACTTGTACAAACCTACCTTCTGGGGTCTGAAATACTTTTCTAGAAGACCCCCAAGGAAGTTGTTAACATTCCACCAATTGATTGGAAGCAAGTGAACTTTGACAATGACTTTGCTTTGCTGTTGTGCTTTCATTAAAATAACATGCGGTGGTGCTTTGACTCAAGCATAGCCAGCTAGCGATATTGTCACCGGAATACGAGCAACCTCTGTGGACCTCCAGAGAACAAGGAACACAGCTGCACCCCACCATCTGATGCTGCTTCTGCTGACAGATGACAGTCACATCATAGCCTGCCCTCTCTGTGTCCAATAAAGTCACACATATTGACATTTGGCACATATTTTTGAATGATTGGGGAATCTTTTTAAAGAGAAATTTGGAACATAAACATAGAGATTGTGACAGACATAAACTGTGCATGCTTCTTGCGTTCTTAAACAGGAACAACCCAGTGATATACAACTTTGCACTTGTAGGTCTATAATTTGTTATGAGTTATATCCTGCATTAACGCCCCTAGTGACGCGGATCCGCCACTACAACTAGTAAAAAACGGTACACCGGCGTAATAACATTATTTTGGAAGCTAGTAGTCCTAGTTGTCGTCGGACCATTGTCCTTGCAACGCCACCTTTGGCCTGAAACTATTATTGCCGAGGTGGGGGAGAAAAGCCACTGAGTACAAATGTTCCTATACAACTCACAATCGTGTGATTTTATCAGACTATGTCGTTTTCGACACATATAACACGGATATAAGAATATCATATCCGGTTTCAGTTTTGGCCATCAAACAAAAGCCTAAAGAAAGCGCTGTCATCAAAAAGTGTGTCGGTGTTTTTGTATGTGTGTAAACGTGTGTGTGCATTTGCGTGTGTTTGTGTGATTCCCCTCCCCCCAAAAAATGGCTGTACTTCGGTTTAGTTTTATTTTCACCATTTGTGTTGCATGTAAAGAGTAGTTTGATTTGCGTTCTTTAGAATCTGTGGAGCACGCTGGTGATTATTTTCTTTTGAAAATCACCAAAACGGAAGTCTGTTGAATGTAGTTTTTAACTTCCCTTGACTTGAATCCACTTTGTTTCACAGCATCAAACCAGCCTACAAATGAGGCAACGGATTTTCGAAAGTGTACTTGATAGAAACGAGGGTGTCTTTCTATACCTCATAACTGTGTCTTGATGTACACGTGAGTTTCTTCTTTTTCTTTGTTCGTTTTCACTAATCATTTATACTCATAACTATTCTCTTGAATACTTTTAACAACTTGTGGATCAAAGAACACATTAACTACGCCTGTACGGAACGTTTCGGACGCTGCATCTATCTTGGACTTCGTCTTACATTCATTTCAAAAGGACTATTTTGCACACATAAAAGACTCCTGTTGTGTCTGCTGAATTGGTAAGGCGCCCTTTACATATATATACATCCCATGTGAATAATCCTATAGGTATTAGTTGTGCAGTTTCATGTACTGTAGGTGGACACAGCAGGTGGAAATGACCCAGGCTGGCTAGAAAAAAAAAGCACCAACGTTACTTTGAGTGTATAACACTTTAGTTATACGCTTTTGATTTTCATCGTTATTTTAACAATTCGGTCACATTTTTTAAAATGTCAAACTGTGTCAAACTTACCCTTTTCCCTGAGTAGATTAACGTAACTGTTCTCAAAAAAACATGTTTAAGTATTCTTTCGTTATTAACCTTTTTTTTGTGGCGTGGCTACACAGTAGCCTATGGTTGCATTTGATGTGTTTTCTTTGTGACTATGAGATTAAAGTAAACTGGTTATTGAAAAGCTGCCCTCACTGATTTATGACAGTGCTCATGACATGAAAAATGACACACACACACACACACACACACACACACACACACACACACACACACACACACACACACACACACACACACACACACACACACACACACACACACACACACACACACACACACACACACACACACACACACACACACACACACACACACACAGCTATAGTTTGAGGGTATACACAAACGTTACGTAAAAGACAAACAAAAAATGGTTCAGCTGTCTTTAAGAATATTTAAGAAAACATTAAATATAATTCAGAACTTACTGCTTTTCATATACCAGTGAATAAAAACGAATGTTAACAGAGGATAAAACAAAGGAGTAATGTGATTTGTCACATTGTTCAAACCAAGGGAGGCCAGGTTCCCATTACATCTCTCTTGGTCCTTGTCTGGCTAATACAACATGGATGAAATGAGTCACACAGCAATTCAATGTGACAATAAGGCATTGCCTTAGCTCTCTGACTGGAGACCTAAGGCAATCATTAATTACAACCTGCTGAATAGTGTGGGCACTGTACTTAAGTCTTCTGCCATCCTTGGGGACAAAAGTGGTCCACACTATTCTGCTCTGTGTTGTTTTTCCAGTATTGCAGTGTTTCTACTTGCTCTTTGATGTACTCTGTATTGGGGTATTGACTCATAGCTTTTGGATAGAGTACCCCCTGAGGCATGTTCAACGATTCAGTAGTGCCTATGTCAACTTATTCTTCGGTGCCAACAGACTCATACACTCCAGGATTCACTGTGGGGCAAAAATAACTTGACAATAACTTAAACTGTCAAATTAGCTCATTCTCATGTTTTAATATCATTAAGCAATCAAACGATTCATTGGCAGTCAACAGTTCAGTGGTCACATGCATTAATGCACATGGCCTACTTCCTATAGATAGGGCCTATGATATTATGTTGCAAGGTACATTCATTGCTCAGCTGCTCAGCATAATATTAAGATATAACACAGACAACCAAACATTCAGATTGCTGATGGCTTTACACCTACACATTTAATGACTATATTAACCACTGGATCTGTCTGACTGAGATTTGACACAGCTTAGTGCTGACACATCATACAATAGCGGTTTATTTTGTGTCCCACATATGACGCCAATGGCCGACAAAGTTTTTCTGTTATAATAGCTAACACAGATGTTGTGGGAAATGTATAGCACTATAATAACATGGATCTTTGACTTGTTTTATTCTCTGTATGGACAACCAGCCAATATGTTGCTAGAGAGATGGTTCTTGTGTGCAGAAACGTTGTTGCTTTTGGTTGTTTTATTTAGAAAAGAACATAAAACGTATCTAGGCCTATAGAGGGGAGGACTGTAAGTTTAAATTCTGTTACGATTCTGTTACTACTACTATGTTGTAGCAGAACTTCAGGGCGGAGAGACTGCATTGAGCCTGGGTTGGAAACCAATTACTGTGAATTAGGAATTAGGTACACAACATTGGTCGAAACAAATATGAAGTGAAAGAAAGTTAAACATCCGGTTCACCCAGATTTGATAGATTAGCTCGTCTGCCATCAGACTTTAGATATTAATGTAAAGTCTGACTCTGGCGCTATCTTGTCAATATGGAATCCATAGTTCAAAGTGCTCCATCTCTTGAGACCACACAAAGGCTTTTAACCCATCAAGGCTGCCTCATCTCTTTGACCTCCCTGATCTTATTACCACTCTCTATCCCATCATCATCATCACATTCTCTTTTGCCTATCTTTTACTCTGAAATTGTATTCATGTTTTTCATTCAAAGATGCTAGAGTATGTAAATAAGCCATCAATGCATTTTCAAACGGCGATTAAATAACTACAAATATGTAATCTATCTTTTGATAATTCAAAATGAAGAATCCACTCTGAATTCTAAACTAAAGTAATTAGGCTACTTAGTTCCAATAGATGATTTGCGTCAGTAGTGCCCTCTTCAATGTTCTTATCTAGCCTACTTAGGCCATGTTTCTGCTGAGTGCCCGTTAATGGGTATTGATCGCATATGTGCTTGAAATGAACAGGATATTGGGACACTCATTGGATCTATTATCGACATGGAAGTAGATTGATAATGTGATCTGGTCTGACCTTCATCTTCTTGGTATCCAATCAATTCCTATGGAAATCTAATAAAGAGACCAATAAAATATATGTGATATTCACAAATGGTTCACTTAGCAAAAGCCTCAGGGCGGTGTTTCATATTCACATATTCACAACTAGACAAGTTGTTTATATATTGTTAGTGGGTTCAAAAATATTGGCAAAGTCACAAGCGAAAACCGCATGTAGCAAGCAAGGAATGGGGCTTCTGCATGAAACGAATGCATGAATGTATTACATTTACCCTAGGTGGACCTACTTGAGTTCTTGTATTTGACTTGACACCTTGACAAACTTGAAAACGTAAAATGTGACTAGAAAAGAATATCTTATTTTTAGGGCACTTCTGACAGCAAAGAATTTGATTAAATTTTAGAGCATGATCTACTAGCTTAACTATCTTAACACCTTTCAATTAGAGAGGTAGGGAGACATCTCTAGGTTCAAGGAGATTGTATACAAATTCATTTTCAATTGACTAGTAATTATGTAAACAAGGTTTATATAATTTGTATATACTTTTATATTATAGTTACGATTAATATTTCCACAACACTAGGGTAAGGAAAGGTTCAACTCATTCAACTCAACCCATTATTTGTGGTCAAAGTTCAGATTCCTGAAAGTGAAAAAGACTATTCGAGATAATCATCTGATATAATTCCACAACATTAACTTTTGTTGAAAACAAACATTAACTTGGACTTCATAAAACCTGCCAAAGTTAGATTTTGGGCTAGATTGTTCTTGGTGTTGAGGAAGTACTGGTAATGACTGCCTTTGCGTTTTGTTCTGAAAATTATTCTCCCTGAAATCACCCACCAGCCAACAACTGTTTTAGACATGCTTTTCAGTGTGATATGCTAACTCTTATAGTCAAGAGAGACTGTCTTGGAAAACACGGGTTTTAAACACATTCTTTGTTTTGTTTGCTACTGTCTACAATCGCTCACTCAGTCACTCACTCTGAAAATAACTCACTCAACGTACCAACGAATATTTCATTAGCCTGGACTGTTCTCTCGCACACACACACACACGCACACACATACACACACACACACACACACACACACACACACACACACACACACACACACACACACACACACACACACACACACACACACACACACACACACACACACACACACACACACACACACACACACACACACACACACACACACACACACATATATAGAATGCCAGGAAGCCCTTCCTTGACTCTGACTGCACTTATCTTTTGATAAACACAATGGATCGTTAGATCAGTGTTTTTCAACCTGTTGTATGCGTACCACTGGTGGTACATGATGGTACTTAGGTGGTACGAGGGATTTTATTCTTGAATCACACAAATTTACCATAATATAAAAAATATATAGATTATGGAAAATATATACTATAAATATTGTTAAGTAAATATGGGCTTGTTAATATTTCAAAAATAGTGTTGCTTTGTGCTTTCCATCATGTTTTCCATCCGTTTTTGATTGCTGTTTTGTGTTACTTTGTGTTTGCTAAATAAACACACTGGGAGCATAAACAGCGTTGCCCACTCTTTTTTCTCCACTGTTTCCCACTGGCCATGGCCTTCTTGTAGCAATAATTGTGTATAAAGGGGGTGCTGGCACTCTTTGCTCAGTGCATATGTATTTATCTTGTAACGAGACCCTCTGCCACCACCTAGTGGCGCCGGCTGTCACTTCCCCATGTGCCTTTGTTTACCTTGCCGTCACCAACTACCCTCGTGCACTCCGCTCTACACACCGGTCTCCAATCTACAATCAACGCACCCTACTTCTTCCCGCCTCATCAAGCAGCCGGCGCCAGTTCGTCGTTACACTTTACTAAGTCAGTACCTCGTTCCAGTGTTCTAGTGATAGCTTAGCTTAGCTTTAGTTCTAGTTCTAGTTCTAGTCCTAGTTCTAGTTCTAGTTACCCAGTCCTTGCCTGTCTAACCCGCGTGTCCTTCTCCTCTAGTCCTCCCGGTTCCATCCCGACTCCAGCCTTCACTCGTCTGTCTACCTTCCCTGCTAAAGGACCACTCGCCTGTCTACATTCATCGACCCACTATCCACCTGCCTAGCCCTTGTCTTTGGCTGTAAATAAATCCCTTTCGACCCCACTCCATCTCTGTCTTGGTGTCTCGCGTTTGGGTCCTAGCTCTGTACCTTAACAGTACGAACTGGCCAAACATGGACCCAGCAGACATCAGTTCCTTGAACCAGGCCATCAGCGGTCAGGGAGCGTTGCTCGGACGTCACGACCAGGATTTGGCGGAGATAAAGACCGTCGTCCAAAGGATTGCTACTGCTGTCCAGGCTATCCAGGTTTCAGTGCCAACGCCCGTTGAGCCGCCTCTACCCTCTGCCTCTCCCCAGCCAGCCACCTCACGTGAGTCATACATCCCGGCCCCCGAACGTTACGGAGGTGATCTGGGTACCTGTCGGGATTTCCTTTTACAATGTGGTCTTGTGTTCCGGCTCCAGCCCCTAACCTACCCCACCGACAGCTCCCGAATCGCTTACCTCGTCGGAGCTTTACGTGGCAGAGCCCTCTCTTGGGCGACCTCCGTAATGGAGAGGGAGGCTGAATTCTGTTCCTCCTACTCTGAGTTCATTACGGAGATGCGGAGAGTATTCGATCACCCTGTCCGGGGTAGAGAGGCTTCCATGCGCCTTTTCTCCGTCCGCCAGGGCACCCGAAGCGTCGCTGATTTTGCAGTGGATTTTCGAACTATCGCCGCGGAAAGTGGGTGGAATGACGTGGCCTTAATGGGAGCTTTCTTAAATGCGCTTTCCGATCCCCTCAAGGATGAGTTGGCTGTTCGTGAGGAGTCACCCAATTTGGACGACTTAATCTCCCTCGCAACACGACTGGACAATCGTCTGCGCGAACGGCGTCGCGAGCGCGCACACCGTTCATCTCCTGCATCTATCTCTCTCCCTCTGACTGCCCCGCTACCACCTCCGCCTCGGTCTTATTCTCCCCGCCCGGAGCCAACTTCCCTACCTGAGTCGGAGCCAATGCAATTGGGTCGAGCCCGCCTATCACCGACCGAGAGACAACACCGGCTGGCAACTGGTGTTTGCCTTTATTGCGGTCTCCCAGGACACGCCGTTGCCGCCTGTCCCACCTGTCCGGGAAAAGGGTCGGCTCGCTGGTAACTCGAGGGATTCTGGCGAGTCGAACTCTTGATCCCTCGGTTTCCCGTCCCGTTCTGGACTGCGTCTTGATATGGATGGATCAATCATTTCCGCTGTCAGTCTTCGTGGATTCGGGAGCGGACGAATCTTTCATTGATCGGCAGCTGGTCAGGCAACTTGGGATTAAGACAACCCCCTTGGATTCCCCGATTTTAGCCCAGTCCCTCAACGGGAAGAAGCTCGCTCGGGTCGATCGCCGGACTGTACCGTTGTCGCTGATCGTTTCCGGGAACCACCGCGAGTCTCTCTCTCTACACGTGTTGGACTGTCCTCTTACCCCGGTAGTCTTGGGATTTCCCTGGCTGCAGCGTCACAACCCCCAGATGGACTGGAAGGAGAATCGGATCTCCTCCTGGAGCCCCTTCTGTCTCGCCCACTGTCTTTGTTCCGCCCAACCTTCCCTCACTTCTGAGTCTCCACCACCCTCTCCTCCCGACCTCTCCTCCATTCCATCGGTCTACCATGATCTGGGAGAGGTTTTTAGCAAGGCCCGCGCTCTCTCGTTACCTCCCCACCGTCCTTACGACTGCGCCATCGACCTACTTCCTGGAGCCCCCTTGCCCAGCGGTCGGCTGTTTAATCTCTCTCGTCCCGAGCGGTTGTCCATGGAGAAATACATCCAGGAGTCCCTCGCCGCTGGGATAATCCGTCCCTCCTCTTCCCCGGTAGGAGCGGGTTTTTTTTTTATCAGCAAGAAGGACGGCTCCCTCCGTCCTTGCATCGACTATCGTGGATTAAACAGCATCACGGTAAAAAATAAATACCCGCTTCCTCTCATTAGTTCCGCCTTTGTTCCCCTCCACGGAGCCACTATATTCTCAAAACTGGACCTGCGCAATGCGTACCATCTGGTCCGGATCCGGGAGGGGGACGAGTGGAAGACGGCCTTCAACACTCCCCTGGGCCACTTTGAGTATTTAGTCATGCCTTTCGGTCTCACCAACGCTCCTGCGGTCTTCCAAGCATTGGTTAACGATGTCCTCCGCGACATGCTTAACCGCTCAGTATTTGTTTACCTGGATGACATCTTGATCTTCTCCGGGTCCCTGGAGGAGCACAGGGTACATGTACGGCAGGTTCTCCAGCGCCTTCTGGAGAACAGACTCTTCGTTAAAGCGGAGAAGTGCGACTTTCATGTACCGTCCGTCTCCTTCCTGGGTTACATCATCGGCCAGGGGGAGGTGAAGATGGATCCATGCAAGGTCTCGGCAGTAGCTGAGTGGGCCTCGCCTTCCTCCAGGAAACAGCTTCAGCAGTTTCTAGGCTTCGCCAATTTTTACCGCCGCTTCATCAGGGACTATGGTCAGATCGCTGCCCCTCTCACTGCCCTAACCTCTTCCAAGAGGCTCTTCGAGTGGACGCCGGAGGCGGAGTCCTCTTTTCGGAACCTGAAGGAGCGATTCGTGTCCGCACCCATCCTCATTCAGCCCGACCCGACTCTACAATTCATCGTGGAGGTCGACGCTTCCGACACTGGGGTGGGGGCGGTGCTGTCTCAGCGTTCCGCCACGGACCACAAGCTCCACCCTTGCGCTTTCTTCTCACGCCGGCTGACCCCGCCTGAGCGTAACTATGACGTCGGCAACCGCGAGCTCTTGGCGGTGAAACTGGCTCTGGAGGAGTGGCGTCACTGGCTGGAGGGAGCGGACCAGCCATTCATTGTATGGACGGACCACCGGAACCTGGAATATATTCAGTCGGCCAAGAGACTCAACTCCAGGCAGGCCAGGTGGGCGCTTTTCTTCGGTCGTTTCAGGTTCACCCTAACCTACCGACCTGGTTCCCGCAACGTTAAGCCGGACGCTCTATCCCGTTTACATTCTCCCGAGGACACTTGCACGGAACCGGAACCCATCCTGCCGTCTGTCTGTCTTGTCGCTACGCTCACTCTGGAGGTCGAATCCGCCGTTCTCCAGGCCCAGCGACAACACCCAGACCCCGGCTCTGGCCCGCCCAACCGGCTGTTCGTTCCGGAAGTGGTGAGGTCCAAGGTGCTCACCTGGGCACACTCCTCGAGACTCACCTGTCACCCAGGCATAACGCGAACCCTAGATTTCGTCCGTCGGCGGTTCTGGTGGCCCGCCATGGACGCTGACGTCCGGGCTTTCGTCGCAGCGTGTGCCGTCTGTGCCCGTAGCAAGACATCAACCCAACCACGTTCCGGTTTGCTCCGACCCCTGCCTATCCCCAGTCGTCCATGGTCCCACGTTGCCTTGGATTTTGTCACCGGCCTTCCCCCTTCTGATGGTAACACCACCGTCCTCACGGTCGTTGATCGTTTTTCCAAGGCTGCGCACTTCATTGCGCTCCCTAAGCTCCCCTCCGCCAGAGAGACCGCGGACCTTTTGGTTTCACATGTGTTCCGTCTCCATGGCATTCCGTTGGACATTGTGTCGGACCGGGGTCCGCAGTTTATCTCCCAGGTCTGGCGTGCGTTCTGTGCGGCTCTGGGAACCACGGTCAGTCTTTCCTCCGGCTACCACCCACAGACCAACGGGCAGTCCGAAAGGGCGAACCAGGAAATGGAAGCCGCACTCCGCTGCGTGACCAGCACCAACTCATCGTCCTGGAGTACTCAACTTCCCTGGGTTGAGTACGCCCACAACACCCTCATCAATGCATCTACTGGTCTGTCCCCGTTCATGTGCTCTCTCGGCTACCAACCGCCCCTGTTCCCTGCTTTGGAAGCTGAGATCGCTGTTCCCTCCGTTCAGGCTCACCTACGCCGCTGCCAGCGCACCTGGAAGCATGCTCGTTCCGCACTTCTCCGTGCATCCTCCCGCTCTCAACACCAGGCGAACAAGCACCGACAACCGGCCCCGCAGTACTCCCCCGGTGACAAGGTCTGGCTCCGGTCCAAGGACCTTCCTTTAAAGGGTTCTGCCCAGAAACTCTCCCCCCGGTTTGTCGGACCGTTTGAGGTTGAGTCCCTGATCAACCCTTGTGCCGTCCGCCTGAAGCTCCCCCCTACTCTCCGCATTCACCCCACCTTCCACGTCTCCCAGCTGAAGCCCGTCTCCTCTAGTCCACTGTCTCCTCCGTCCCCGGCGCCACCTCCCCCCCGGCTGATCGACGACCATCCGGCGTACACGGTCAGACGTCTCCTCGACGTGCGTCGTCGCGGCCGAGGTTTCCAGTACCTGGTGGACTGGGAAGGCTACGGACCTGAGGAGCGGTCCTGGGTTCCGCGGAGTCGTATCCTGGACGCCTCCCTTATTCGGGACTTTCATCGGCAGCACCCCTCTCACCCCGTTCGTCCGCCTGGAGGCGGTCGTAGAGGGGGGGGTACTGTAACGAGACCCTCTGCCACCACCTAGTGGCGCCGGCTGTCACTTCCCCATGTGCCTTTGTTTACCTTGCCGTCACCAACTACCCTCGTGCACTCCGCTCTACACACCGGTCTCCAATCTACAATCAACGCACCCTACTTCTTCCCGCCTCATCAAGCAGCCGGCGCCAGTTCGTCGTTACACTTTACTAAGTCAGTACCTCGTTCCAGTGTTCTAGTGATAGCTTAGCTTAGCTTTAGTTCTAGTTCTAGTTCTAGTCCTAGTTCTAGTTCTAGTTACCCAGTCCTTGCCTGTCTAACCCGCGTGTCCTTCTCCTCTAGTCCTCCCGGTTCCATCCCGACTCCAGCCTTCACTCGTCTGTCTACCTTCCCTGCTAAAGGACCACTCGCCTGTCTACATTCATCGACCCACTATCCACCTGCCTAGCCCTTGTCTTTGGCTGTAAATAAATCCCTTTCGACCCCACTCCATCTCTGTCTTGGTGTCTCGCGTTTGGGTCCTAGCTCTGTACCTTAACATATCTATTTTTTACCGTTTCCATATGAGGTGGTCCACGAAAGGTCTTGATGACAATTTAGTGGTACACCTAAAGTCAAAGGTTTGGAACCACTGAGTTAGATAATAGCAAACTATATAATGACTAAGCTTACAGGACACATATTCATTAACTTATTTTTCAAAACATTCTTGTTAACTTATCAAAACACATTTGCTCACCCATCCCATCCTGTACTTTTACTTGTGTGAGCATTATAATCATTGTGTTTGTTGGTGATGGTGGTGGTGTTGTAAAATGGAGTAGTAAAACATAGTCTATGGTGGCACTGGTGTATAATGTCTCAAGAATTTTGGGCATCACTTATTACCAGCTGCTGTAAAGGTTTTACTGTTTCATCAAACCATATGCTTTGGGGGTTCTGTATTAAACAGATCCCAAAGTTCACCCACCTGCGGCGGTACTTTTGGCCTACGACCAACCAAATATTTGATGCATAAAATAAGCATTACATTCTCCTTACAATATCAAAAGATAATTCACAATTGTCTAGGTGTGTTTGTGTTGTTCATGATTATAGTATTCCACTTTGCAGCCCACAAATATACTAATGATCCAATAAAACAGACATGGCATGCTGTAGTGTATTGTGGCCATCCCGTGAGTGACCCACTCTGTCCCACTACAACCCCCAGTTTATAGTTTGTAGACCACAGCTTGTCATGTAAATCAAATCATACAGGATGTGTCACTTGTTACTGTTTAAAAAGTGACTGATCATTAACGAGGCTCCTCTCTTCTTTTCCTCTTTTCAGATGTCTGACGAGTGATTTCTAAAACAGCTTTTTGTTCCAAGAAGGATATCACGGGAAACATTCCTTCAACTACCAATCCTGTTCCGTCCCTTGTTTGTGGTGTAGTCGACCTACTGAATACCAGCCACTATCGATACTGTCCAGTCCAACGTGGGTCCAACATCATCCCGTTTGACTTTCATTAATGGCTAGTCCTGCAGTCAATCAGTGACCAATCGGTGCCAAGCTGGACCTGCCGGCTCCGCCTCCACGCACCTGGTCCGGCTCCTCAACCCTGCCCCCTGAGCGGTTATGCAACCACAGGCTTTGGCTCTCTAGGCCAGGGCTCAGCGCTGCCAGCGCCGAAGAGCAGTATGTCGCTGAGGCCACGCCCCCGGAGTTCACAGCCCACTACAGAGATGCTGAAACGATTACAGGTAAGGTCAAGACACTGTCTCTTTAACCTGTGTTCGCTGACTCCCAATTGCGTATCAAGGGTAGGATATTCGGGTGAAGTTGTCAGTGAATCAGTGAATTATTTCAGATTGAGTTATGATTAAATTGATTGGTGCTTTGAACAACACAAACATGAGGGGGTGTGATTATCTTAATGTTATTGCATGGAATGGACCGAGACATATTCCTTTCCCAGACACACCATACGACTGTTGTTTGGACACACACACAGACACACACACACTCACACACACACACACACACACGCACATTTGTGTATTGTGAGAAACTGACCTTTCTCTGTGACCCCCTTTATATTTACTTCCTCTCCCCAGAGTTCTGCCAAGAACCATCCACTAAGACTTGTTTTTTTCCCCCACAATGTCCACATTGGATACAAATGTAAATTTTGTTTTCAATGTAGTTAGGATACAAGTCTTCCTATAGTTCTCTTTTTTCTCCTTTTGTTTTCTTATGTACTTCCCTATATCTCAAGATCTGTCTGGAGACGGCCTCATATTATTGTTTTGTTTAATTGCCAGCTGTGACTCACAGTCTTGAGAATCAGAACATATGTTGAGTTTATGTGAACCAAACACTAAAACCTAGCCACATGGACAGCAGCAAACAACACTGATTCTGATTGGTTTCTGATTGTCGCTCTCATTTTGTTTGACCAGTGTTTAACCAAGGATCGAAATAGCTTATGTACTTTGATTTAAGCATTGTTATTGTAATTAATGCTAATGAATGAATAATTTCACTATTTGACCATGCATATTTTGTCTGTTTCGTGACCCTGAAGAATCTCTTTGATATTACTGTACAGTTAACACCTAACCTTAATACCTGTGAGGACAAACCTAAGAATAAAGGGTATAAAGGGGAACTCTCAAATGTGGTTTAGTATATTATAATTCCGTAATGTTACAACACTTGGATGGTCAGCATATATTCTGGGCATTCCTGTAATGAAGGCTTCTTTGACAAAACCAGAATATTGAGTTACAGAAGTTACATACATGCTATTAAGTAATTAGTGCCATCTGCTGGTATCTATTTGTTCCTACACCAGTAAAGTTTCTTTCTCGTCTTTGTGAGTGCATTGTTCGGAAAAGAGTACAAGTCGAGTAGAGTAATTCTGAGATTAATTGCGGTTAGGGGGATTGGGGGTCAGTTTACTGTGGTTCTACCATTCAGTGGTGCAATAAAGAATTAGTTCAGTGTACAAGCTTAAAGAAATGTACAGTTTGGAAAGAAGAGCTCCAATAAATGCAACACACACTGTGTATGTGTGCGTGGGGAAAATTTCATGAACATTGTTGTCGTGCACATTCTCTTGTGGGTCACAACCAAACATTTGGCCTAGGCCAGTATAGTGCAGGCCTTCAGTGTTGTTGAGGGAAATTCTGATTGAGCCAGAGTTTGGATTACTTAATCAGCCTTTCTGTCTTTTACTCATTCCCTTTCCTTTTACTCACTCATGTCTCATGCAGGTTGCATTATACATTTACATAACCCGCCAAACAGGGAACCCTAGCCCTCACCCTAACCTGACTGAAAGGCCCAATTTTGCCCTGCAGTGGACATATGACTAAGTGTGCTGCATTGCCCCACATACTATTGTTGCTATCTCTGCTGTACTCAGGATGAGCATAGGAAATATTGACAAAAGGAGTGAATGTCACTCCATGGCCACTTAATTTAGGAAACCTGCCTGTTGTGTTGTGGATTCAACTCAGTACATAAAGCATGCATACATGGTGAAGACATTGTTCAACCAAACAAAATGGGGAATTCGATGTGTGAGCCAAGCGTCTTCAACAGTGGAATGATTCTTTGTCATGATGGTTTCAGCATCTAAGAAAATGCTGATCTCTTGTCTTTGGATTTCCGCACAGCAAAGTCTTTCCAAAGAATCGCATGAATAAGGGTCAAGGATAGTCTAGTGTTAAAGTGTTTGACCTACCCTCTGAAACGCCTGCAGTCTACTTGTGCACATCCTTGTGTGCCTGCCTGCTAATTTAATGACATTTATCTTAAGAAATGAACTGTAAGTCTCTTTGGCTAAAACCGTCTGCTAAATGATTAAACAACACAAATACACAGAAAACCATCCTTTACAACCGTGGTGTGCAGATAATATGTCTGGAAGCACAATGTGGTGCATGATGCTATAGTGCAAACATAGGCACAGAGAAGAGAGAAGAGTTTAGAAACATTTTGACAGTGAAAAATATTTCTCCTTCTATATGCAGATGGTAGGGATGGCATATTGGTGTTAACAGCATGGATCCACTCAGCCATGCAGGCTGATGTCCATAGTGTTGAATTAACATTAGGCTCCTTAATACCAAGTCAGAGTCATTAGAATGCCAAAGAGCAGCAGAACTTGAGGTATGAATATCCAAGATGCCACACCTAATATTGTTAAATGGTTGTCGTGTGCTGCTCATTGAGATGATTGTTTCCTTTTGTGGCAGTATTATTTGAAATACATATGACACTATACAATATGCAAACAGTTGGTTATCATTGTATTGCGTGGCACAAATGATCTTAAATCACTTGTTTTTGAGAGAACACAACAGGAAGTATAAGTGGCTGGATGTCCTTTTCAAGTACTTCCAGTTCTTGAAAGGTGGCTTATAGAACCGTTAACTGTGCCTTCGGGCCAGCCGTTACTTGTGTTTAGACAACTGTAGAGAACATTGAGATAGCTGGAGGGAGAGGGAAAGAGAGAGAGAGAGAGAGAGAGAGAGAGAGAGAGAGAGAGAGAGAGAGAAGTAAAGTTGGTGTAGCTGTCTTGGAGAGTTCCAGCTGTGTGTGTGTGTGTGTGTGTGTGTGTGTGTGTGTGTGTGTGTGTGTGTGTGTGTGTGTAAGGAAGGGAGAGAGAAAGAGAGAGGGTGGGGGGGTGGCCAAACTGGGCGGCCCATGTGAATATCGTCATCGGCATGTCAGGCATGGCCAACTAGTTTGGCCTGGGTCTCTTCTCCTCCTCTTTCTTTCGCTCTGTCAGTGTCTCAGCCGTTCTCAAGCTCCAGCTGCCTTCTGTCTTAACTAATACAGTTAGCTATATACCTCTCTCTACATTTTCCTGTCATGTTTTTAGCAACTTTGCTTCTTCTCTGGAGCAAATGACAATGTAACTGGAAGACTGGCGAGGCTGTTACTTTGTCTGGGCAGAAGTCACAATGAGTGAGTATGAAATTTAGCATGGAGGTTTGTTAGCTTTGCGCTAGTATACACATGGGATTATAAATGCTCTGGATGTGTCTTTCTGTGTCAGTTGCAACCTTTTAACAAACTATCTTGGGTGGTTTTAGAATATGGCCTGAACATTTTCTGTAGTTCAAGTAAGTTCAAATAAGTCTCGTGGAAAGAAAGAAAACTGTTCTCCAGAGATTACAGATGACAGCTATGTCACAGTTGGCAAATTATGTTTAACCCAAATACAAATTAGTCTAATTATCTATTATTGAAGTTGATCAATGTTACTCAAAGTGTAATTGTATTATTATTATTAGCAGTTATATTATGTCTAAATTGTTATGAAATAGGTTCTAATAAGCGGGCATATACTTAAGTATAAACCCAGGTCATGACCTCTGCTCTGTCTCTGTGTTCCTTTTCGACTCAATTTAACACGACAACACATTTGTGACAATGTGGTCTTTGAGCCCACATTGATGATCACGATTAACCGTATGCATAACAAAATACCTCTTCGGCACATGGACATGGCCTAATGGACTGCCTGTCTAGCTAGGTGTTGTACCAAACGTTGTTCCAGTCTATAATTACACTTGATCTTGAACTTGTCCTAGAGAATACTTTTACTGCTTTAAAAGCTGATCAGCCTAGGTGCATCTGTCTCTATATGTCTCAGTTATTTAATTGTTGCTTGATTAACTGTCATGAGATGGTCGAGTGTGTAGTTGTTTTTTGTTTGGGAAATGATTGAGGTCAATTGAGGATTGTTTGGTTAAGTCCAAAACGGCTGACATTGTACATGTATTCTTCTTGGTCCTCTAATTTTGTGCAAATCAATGCTACAGCTACATATGTGCAAAATAACCTACTCAGGATTTAGTGATTTCCCAGTTTGCAAGATTGTTTTTATTTGATGCTGGAAATATCTGTTGTTACTTGTTATCTTCTTATGTTGACACAATAGAAGGGAAGTGAAGCAAGATGTATTGCCTTGGGAACTTTAATTTATTGAGTAATTGCACCCTTATGTATCAGCAACAACACAGTGTTATTATTATTATTATTATTATTATTATCATATTAGGGATTCAGGTAGAGTCATTGTCCCACATAGAGTAGAGTAGAACAGAGTTTGGTCAGCTCCATGCCTTAACTCATCAGATTGGAAGAATCAATAATTCTTTTCCGTATTTGCGATCCAACCTCTATTACGAAATGTGTTCCAACCTGGTCTAAAGTGTAATCAAAACACTTGTAGGGACAGCACCATATTTTACTCACCCCCGTCCTTGCTCTCACTTTGTCTGAGAAGCCTTTGCCGTTGTGTAAGGGTTAGCTCCGTTAGACTTTTAACATTTGGGTGTGCCAATGTGAATGTGCTGTTCTCGGTCAGTAGAAACTAAACTCACAATTATGTAAACATGCATGCACTGAACAATTGTTAGGACTATGCAAAACCTGGACGGGTTCACCCAGTTTCCCATATTGCCTTTTTCAAACACACGGCAATAACCAAAAATTATGCTTGGCTACCGAATCACTCTGTTGTTTCAGTGTTTAGTGTTTGAGTGGCGTTTGAAAAGACACTGTTGAAAAGTAATCTTCTTTAGTATTTGCTGCTGTAGACATTATATTCTACTCCTCGAATACTTTGTCTGTGTGTGTGTGTGTGTGTGTGTGAGTGTGTGTACATTCACATGTATTTGTGTGGGCATGTATTTCCCTGTCTCAGCACAGTCAGTCATTGGGTCTGGATTTAGATCCCTATGAGAGACAGCATTGTTAGAGACAGATAGACGGAACAGATGGACGAACAGAGGGAAAGGGGCAGGGAGAGAGACGGGGGCAGAGAGAGACATGCAAGTATAATCTCGCTTTGTGTGTCTGCTAACGCCGCCCAACCAAGGAAGTGTCTGTAGCATGTGTTAGCTAGCTAACAACTTTAACGACAAAGCTTTTTTGAAAAAACTGCTTTTAAACAAGGCTTGAGTATGTGTTTAATGAAAGGGTTTGCAAGAACAAATGATTTTGTCTTGCGAGCAGGCATGCAGTGAGGCAACAAGTGGTGAACATCTTCCAGCAGACGGTGTTATAAACTAGATAAGGGACTTTTATTCAACATATAAAGGCTATATCGGAGCAGGGAGCAGTGCTTTTGAACGTACTACACAGATGAGTGGCACAGAGAGGTTCTCATGGCTGAAGAGTTGGGTAAGAAGATGACTTCATTTTCCACAACACTGCTTGAATCACGGCGCTCCTAGTTTTTATCCCAACTCCACAGTTTTAGTGGAACACTTTTAATGAGTTTCCCGGAAAAAAAGTTTCCCAACGGTTTTGATCGGAAACGTTGTTCCCATAGAAACCTTTTTTTCTTTCTTGTAACTTATAGCTGTTTTTTTATATGGTAAGGATTGTACCAAACTTGTGCTTCACACAGTGTGTCTAGTATGGTTTAAATTATACATAAATTGGATCCAAGGAATACATTGTATATATTCATTGTTTAGTAATGACTGCAGCATGATTATATTGTCTAGATAATACAATGGCGTTAAGTATAAGCTTTAAAAGGAAAATACATGTGTGGTTCTTCCATGCGCCACCTGGGGGTGTCTTATACCATAGTGGGCCCTAAAGCAACACTCCTTATGCTTTCCAATAGGAGAGGATACTGGTCTTCCCAATAAAATGTGTTTAATTTATGTGTTGGACAATGTGGGATGACTATGATGAAGCCGATGAGTTGAGCCAAAAGTTACAATTAATTAATTATACACAACAATTATACACAACAAAATAAAAACGTAAACTGTTTCCTCTTAATTCAATTAATTACAAAATACATCACCTGACCCACCTGATTTTTATTCTTTCCTTTTTCAGATGTGTGTAACAATACTGACTTGCCCGAGCTCGAGATCATCAGCCTATTGGAGGAGCAGCTGCCAGTCTACCGGCTGAGGGCGGACACCATCTTCGGCTATGAACAAGATGATTGGCTGCACACGCCGCTCACCACCCCTGACACCGCCCTCCCGCTTACAACCGAACAGATAGAGGAAACCCTCAAGTACTTCTGTAAGTGACGACACGCCACACGCTTTTTGTTTTAAACATCTGTGCTCTGTACAAAGTCATATTGCTGGGTTTAAATTGACGCTTGCCTACTGAGTCTGCCCTCGGAAGGTCCGAAAATCCAAAACGGCTAGATTCTGGTCTCGTTAATTAATTTGTGTATGATAACTAATGATGCCACTCACACAAATAAATAAAACGAAAATCAAGCTTATGCAGGATAGTGTAGCGGTTAGGGTTTTCCAAAGGCAATGGGCGCTCGGTCTTCCTTTGCATCAAATTGTCTGCTAAATGACTAAATAGTTTGGTAAATGACCAAATAATGAAACATTATTGTCTCTGTCATACAAGCATGGACTTTTACTAGGTGAAATAGTTGAGGTTTAAAGGTGAGGGGCTAAAATGTCAAGAATGACACTCACCTTGAGACAGTGGAGGTGTAGGGTAACGGAGAGAGGGAGAGACAGTCCATGTGGCAGCCATCCAAAGTTGCCACAGCAAACACTGCTGTGAGTGAGCGAGAGACCTGCTGGGTCCCCCCTCTCTCTCTCTCTCTCTCTCTCTCTCTCTCTCTCTCTCTCTCTCTCTCTCTCTCTCTCTCTCTCTCTCTCTCTCTCTCTCTCTCTCTCTCTCTGTCTCTCTCTCTCTCTCTGCATTTTTCTACATGAACCAATCTCTCTTTATACTTTTCCTTCCACCTCTCCTCCTCTCTCTCTCTCTCTCTCTCTCTCTCTCTCTCTCTCTCTCTCTCTCTCTCTCTCTGTCCCTCTCTCTCTCTTTCTCTCTCTCTCTCTCTCTCTCTCTCTCTCTCTCTCTCTCTCTCTCTCTCTCTCTCTCTCTCTCTCTCTCTCTCTCTCTCTCTCTCTCTCTGTCTCACTCTCTCTCACTCACATCTCACTCTGTATCAAATTCTTCATCACATTAACTTGTGTCCTATGCCAGTTGGCAAGCTTGTGCTCTTGTGTGGTATTGGTGTATGTAGGGGAGTGAGTGTGTGTGTGTTTGCAATTCAAATGCATATCTGTTCTTGTCCTATCAACCTAAAGAGCTGTCCTCTCGCTTTACCTTACATGAGGTCATAGTATATAAACATGCTGTAAAATAAACGACCACACACAAAAAAATGTAAAATAACTGTTTGCCCGACCAATAACTCAGCTCTGAGTGCATTCCATGGTCTCCTTGGTCTCGCGTAGGGAAAAAGGGTGAAAAGGCTGTTTCTGCTATAACTCGTTTAAATATAGCTTTTAGTTGGGGGAAGTAAGTTGACCTTAATGACCTTATATTCAACATCGCACATGCCTTTAGTAAACGCAAAGGTCATGACACAACCTAGACAATGTGTAATGTACAGGGAGTTGAGAGATTCAATCAACAACCACAATGAATCTCTTCGCTTATTTTTGGGCCAGGACATGTATTTACATAGACATTTTTCCTAACGTAGGTCGAGAATCACCAGTATCTTGTATGCTTTGTGCCCATGTGGTGTGTCCTATTGGAGAGCTATGGTGGTGTCACATGTAAGGATTCTAGAGGGAAACATAAGGTCAGGTGTGACTGGTGAACTTTCCTAATTTTCAGGTATAAGTCTCGACATTTGTGTAAACTACCATATTTATTTTAACCCATACACATGTGTCACACTAAACACAAAGTCCCTTGGTACAACTAGGCCAGTTTGAATAGTGCTTTATGTACGCATGTTGATTTATGCTAAGGTAAAGTGGTCAGACGTCTTGAGGTCAGGTGACGACGTGTGCCTCACTGTAAAGTGAACTACCGGAACAACCCATGTGACTGGTCTCTGATATTAGATACGACGAAAGCCATGTGTGAACTGTTAAGTTAAGAAGCACCTTGACTCTTTAAATATCTCCACATTTGGCAGTGTCTCCTAAGGTTTCTTGAAAAAGACAAGGGGATTAAATAGGCTACACACACACTCATGCACGCACGTACGGTATATAAATCATTCACAACGTACACACACCCAGCATCACTGGCATCATACAACAGATAGAAAGGAGAGGGAGATGAGGCGAGATTCAAGCAATCCAATCAGAGAGCAGCATTTCATTCATGTAGCGTGTTGTGATGACGTCACGGCCACATGGCAGGGCTTGTCAGCACACAGAATAGACGAGTATAGTATATAAACTAGGATTACAACTGTAGTATTACAGTTACCTAACAACATTTATTTTCTTGAAATTGTATATTGTAATAATATTATATACCGATACTGCTAACCTCTCCCTAAATCAATTGTTGAATGTATTGTTGAAATTGTTGTTATTGTAGTCAAGGAGTTGCACAAGCTGCTTTCAAACCCAGGCTTTTACTGTTTCTGTTGTAAGTGGCGTTATAATGTAATGGGCAGTGTGTCATTAGTTAGTATCAGCCATTATCACTTCATGGCTTATAAAACAACATATGTATATCATATGCATTTCATTTAGTTAAATTCATTTTCAATCATATGGGCCTGCCTGACATCTTTAAAGTATGCACAACCCAGGGCTTGTCTGCAGCTAGAATATTAGCTTGTGCTTGCTAGTGGTAGCCATAGTCCTGCTTTAATGGGCTATTCAGCACATTTTAGTTTTTCAAGCAAATAACATACATAACTGTAAATAACACATTCTCTTATGAACTACAGATATTTTCCAGCAATATTATCTATAGGATGCACTGCATGCATGCGTTTGATCATGCGTGTGTTAGGGTAGTGCACATGCGTGCGATCTGTGTTGCATCACTTCTGCCAACGCAACCTTTTGTGTGCTGGCAACTGCATTCAGCCATGCTGGAGTCAGAGCCTATCACCATAGCAACCGTGCACAAGGACGAGGTAGGGGAGTTAAAAGGGGGATGGGTTTGTGATGCAAACATGGGAAAGGAAGGCAGAGCCAGACTGTCACCAGTCAGACACACAGCCAACTCTGATTGGCTATGTGTGCCTTCTAAACCCGCCCACCCCTCTTAGTCATGAATAGCATCATTTCTGCTGCAAAACCCGTGACTGCTGAACCCCCTACCCCTCCTCTCTCTCTCTCTCTGACTCTACATTTATTGAGTCACTGTTAGGGATGCGGTGGTCCATGTGCAAAGCAATGTGCAGGGTGTTATGAAAGAGCTCACAGCCCTTGATAGCTAAACTGATGTACTGACTCCAACCTCAGAGGACAGGATTCACTGCTGAGGAAAAAGAAAAGATGGACAAAAATATGAATCACAAACGGATGTAAGGACTGATGAGTTAGCCCAACACATTCTTCTGGAGAGCACAGAAGACACTAGAATTGTTAATGTTACGGCGACTGATGTTGTCTGAAGCCAGGTTGCGTCAGAAGGCGAGAAGGCAAGTGGACAGTTGAACCGACTGTGAGGTTATCAAGGATATCTGCGCCCAGTGACAGCACACAATGACCGCAATTACCGCGCCGAGTGTGGACGTAGCGGCATCCGTATGTTACCGGGATTAATATGCAGCGTCCATTGCCGACCAACGAGTGCCTCACCAAATAAGGGCATACGCTATGATGGGACCGTTACACAATGATGCATGTGGGACAGACCCCGCGTCTACCAGCTGGTAGCTGCAAAGCATGTTGGGATTGGTGAGGTTCCCACGAAGGATCAGCTGGCTAACTGGTGCCATCAGAAGGACGGAGCCCCAGAGAGGTCCGGTGAAGGAGGAGGGGGATGTTCCGACTGCAGTAGTCAGGGATACTGCTGAGTGCCATGGTGGGACTGGAACCAGCATAGCGCCGATCCAAACCATTGACCATGAACAGACGAGGTCAGGCGCGGGGGCAGCGGTTCGCCAAGGCGGATTACTACGAGTGTGACTGGTACTATGATGAATGCACTGATGGTAAGGGCAAAAAAAAATGTTTTTCTTCAGGAGGTGAAACTCAAACAATGTGTTTGCCGGTGAAAACAAACTGCAAGCTGTTTAGAGTTGAACAGAAATGATGTAACTCTCCAGGGGTTTGTGAAGATGTTGAGTATCACTGAGCTCTGTAGGAATGATACACACATGTATATGACCTAATCAATTCATTTATTTGACATATACTGACATTGGCATTCCTGTTGTCAGAATGCCTTATGTATTCGCAAAATGTTTTGAAGACCTGAGCTTATTGTTATAGTTGCATTGCTATTGTGACATTGCATCTATTCACGAAGTACACATTTTCATCATTTATGTACTCAGGCTACATGGATCAGAAAGAGGGTAAAACTCTTCAGTTGTACCCTTCATTTACCAGAGCAAGATATACCAAACTTTGCTTCAACACTATTGTTGGTGTATGAATGTGTGTGATAGATAGATGAAATAAAATGAATACAGCATGCATACATAATGCTCTGGCTGCACAAGATTTTAGGCACTACAACTTTTCCCTCATTTGCTCTACATATATCCATCATTTGTTCATACATCAAGTGTGTATTGTATTATATCATCGTCATCATCAAATAAGTCAGGCCATTTATTAAATTGATTTGTAAAGATGGTCAGAAGGATGGATGGAAATTAGTAGCGGAAATTATTATTATAGTTATAAATAATATATAATATAATGGTCTCCGTTATGTATTGGAAGCATTCAACAGATGAATGATGACTCGGTTACCAGCATGTTGCGTTGACTTTACCAATGATGACGTTAAAATATTCACTTAGCATAGGTCTGAAAGATGAGAGGTGCATTTCTGACCACAGGAAGGACTTTCATTGGTTCGACTCAATGTTGATATAATCCAACATCTGTGACGGCCAGGGGCTGCGTTGCCTGTGGAAATCAAGCGGACGTCATAGTGGAGTATAGTGAGGGGTATAGAAGGCAGCTGCTGGCTGGTGTTATTTTGGGATGATAGGAGATGTGGGAGGGGCAGGGGGCGGTGGAAGTAGGTTGCCATATATTTAGCCCATTGATGTGCATGCTCCTCTAACCTTGCTCTTGTCCATAGCTCTAACAATTTGTATATATGTTTTAACTTGTCTATTAAGAAATGTATAATGATGGTAATATCAATGATATTGTTTGTCATTATTATTGTATTATTTTCAAGGAGAGGGGAGGGGCTTTCCAGTGTCCACATGGCGGCTACTAGGAAGCTTAACTTTCAGCTTAAAGATAATCCAGAGAAGCCAAAGGAAAGCCACTGACAGGCACTATGGTGTGGACAACATAGGGAGTCATTGGGACAGATGTGTAAAGCAATTGGTGAGGGGTTGGGTCACTGTGTTTTGTTTGTAGTGTAACCGCAACACCACGGTGAAGCATGCAGGAAAGTCCCTAGTTGGCATCTGTTTTCCAACCAATTACATGAATTGTGTATCGGCTATTGTTGAGGTGTATTATTAGCCCTGTGTGATCCCATGTGACGCCCATGTACAGTAAAGGTGTTCAGTTGACCATATCCCTAAAACTTTGCAAACTGACATTTCTGTTTCCATGAAAACCTTTTTGGTGACTAACCAACCTTATTTAGAGTAACTTCAAGCTAGACAATTTTCGAACCACTTAAAGACATTACAGTGTTTCATTACCAAGAGGAGTTTTAGACTTTTACCTTTAGCCGGCAGCACATGGTCACTGGTCAAACGTAACCATTATGCTTTATATACACAGAGGACTTTGGGGTAAACTACATATGAATTGGTGGTTTTATTGACACAGTAATATGATGTTAAGAGATAAAGAGAACCACGAAAGCAAATATATTTGCTGTAGCGACACGAAGCACACATTGCTCACCCAACTACAACAGACTAAACAAATACTAAACTAAACAATACTACATTGTCACCTTTGACTCCCTCCATGCAGTATATGCATGTATTCCTTTGAATACAACAGGCGTATCACGTGTCCCGCTGTCCTCCCGGGGTTGTGGCTACGCTCCCCCGAGCCCCACCCTGGTAGGAGGAGGTGTACACTGTGTCGCTGCCCATCGTGTTTTGACTCCGGCTTGTTTTCCGCTCACCTTGTTGCCATAGAGGATTCATCAGACTGTGCAATTGCCAACACAAAGTGGAGGAAAGTGTTTGCGCCTCAGACTCCTCCCCCTAGACACAGGTGTCTGTTTGTTTAGGTTGGCTCAGCTGACCTCAGCTAACTGCTAAAGTTCCTCCCTGGGCTGTACCATGTTGACTTCATTCAGAGGGGGGATGTGTGAGGGGAATGGACCTGGAATGTTACGCACTCTGAGTTAGGTCAATAGATATTTCATCATAGACGGGTGTTTCTGTCTTTCAGAAGTAGCCATCACTAATTATTAAGTTCTACTAACATGACGGGAGCCTTGTGGACGGTGTTTTGTCCCTGGTCCCCACATCAGAGTTGATTAGACTGATGCGTGGAACAGAGTGGGAGGAGCAAAGTGAGCCTGTAGTCTGACTTGACCACCACAACATAAGACTGGAGCAATACAAACTTACACTGAATGAAACAACTTAGCAGGGCTACTGGACCATTGGGATATACACTTTTAAAAGGAGATACAGGGTGGGGCATAGTATTTGAGGAGGTTGTAGAGTAACCTACAAGCCACTCCTTGATGGCTCAAACAATACTTCAAACAGACATACACTCTCATACACACACACACACACACACACACACAGCCACAATGACCCGGACTGGAGTCCTTACGTTGTACCAGCATGCAGTATGGATTAGCTGTTAGCAGCATTGCAAATTAGTTTGCATGACAATGCCCACTTCTCCTGGTGCTGAACACTGTTTGGAGTGTTCTTATCAGGGAGATGTGGAGGAAGAAGAGGAGGCAGATGAAGGAGAAGAAGGAGGAGATGAGGAGTATGTTTGTCTGCCCTACATTGGAAAGACAGAAGAAGAGGTGGAGGAAGAGGAGCAGGTTTTGTGTGAAGGTAGCCTGCGTGTGAAAAAACAAACATGTAATTCACATGGGAATTGCTTCTTATAGCAGGGATAAGTTGCCCTGTCCTGTTCATTCTGGTTGCACTGCTGCTCTTAAAAGACAATTCTGTGTACGTTCTTTACTGTACTGTTACTATTGCTTCTTATTGCGCTGCCCTATGCAGGTAGGTACTGGCCGGAACCTGTAGTTGAAGTGTACACACTGGGAAGAGACAATATACTTACCCGCTTGTCTCACATGTTCAAACATGGGCTAGGCCTTGTCGAACCAGCAATGATGGCAATTGTGGGGCACTTGTAAAGCGTCAGGAGGTTATTATCGTTTCATTCTTGATATTTTGGATTAAAGAAAATCAGACTCTGACTCTCTCCCAAAATATGACAGTACTGCAATTCCATTGGATTGATATAGGGCTGCCAGTGGCACTGTTTGCAAGGAGGAGCACCCTCTCTGTTTTATGTGAACCTATTTGTCTGAGCACTGTCGTTGAACTTGTTTCTTGTCTGTGTTGCTTAGGAGCCAACAGTGACACTGAGCAGCCTGTAACTCTAAACCCTCAGGTTTTATTGGGCATCTTTCAGCTAATAAAAAGCAGTTCAAAAGCAGTTACTTTTCCATGATAACCTTTCTCAGAGGGGCTTGTTGGAAGTTTACATATTGAGCATCGCAGGATCGGGTGGCAATGGGGAGACGTGGGGACTCTCAGCAGACATAGGAATTTTATGTTGCACGTCCCTCTATTCTTTATCACCTTCGGTCTGATCAAGAGATAGGCAAGGAAGAAAATCCCTTTCTGCTTCCTTCAAAAGATTTAACATGAGAATTTCAAAATCCAGAAATAAATTTAAAACGGCCGTCAGAAAAAGGGAGATGTCAGCAAAGCACCTTATTATTATCAACAGTTTCATAAAAAGCAAACCCTTATTAAATTGTTAGAAATTACATTGAACTTCATTGGAGAGCAAACAAACGCTTGACGTCTAAAATATAGACAATTCTGAGTTTGGTGACGATGAACTAACTTGGTAACTAGAAAACAGTGTATTAAGCACCGTATAACTCGCCCATTCTCCACAATCCACATGGCCATTGCCTCCTTGTGCGTTCTTCAACACACATTGAGTAACGCTCAATTTGACACAAACCAATCTATGCAACTCCCACGCTTTCACTTACTCAATGTTTACTTGAACAGTATTCGAGACTCAATCAAGAGCAGGCATTCCAATTCACTTTTGGAAAGATGATTATAGTTCTGTGCAAATGGGTGTGGGCCGACACCTTTGTCTGTTTATTTTTTATTATTATAGAAGCAAAACGATGCATTCATGTGTGTGGATGCACTTCATGCCAAATATGTTATCCAAGGGTAGCGACAAAGAAGCTGATAGGCTTACGTGTTTCCTGTTAATGATCCCTCTGATTAGTTTCCATGTAAATGTACCTCACCCCTTAACACACCCAGGAGAGATAAGTGTGTGTGTGTGTGTGTGTGTGTGTGTGTGTGTGTGTGTGTGTGGGTTGCTAGGTGATAAGCTGTTTTGAGCCTCTGCATCTTCATCACAACTTGCATGGACACTTTAATAATAACAAACCTTTTTTCCAAATGATATTCAGTGTATTTGTCAATAGTGGTCAACACATGTACATGTTGCTTTCAGCAAAGACCTTGACCAAAAAGATCCATGGATTGATTTTATGTTTTCCATCCTGTTGGAACATGCTGGCATTCCTTAAGGTTCCTTACTGTTACCCTTGGATTTTTGGAAGTACCTACCATCTCTTTTGAGACTAAGGATTAGGGTTAGGTGAAGCTGTCAAATTGAATTTGAATGTCGGCTTGTGGTCATGATGATGGGCTGGGCAATAATTCAAAATAATTAATCCTTTGGGTGGTATTGTACAATAAAGATATTGGCCCATTGCAATACCTAGTTTTTTATACAGTTAATTATGCTAAAAAAAATATGCCCTTCAAATTATGGTTTGAAAAATGAAAGAAGAAAAAGAGTCTTTCATCTTCGCGCTTATTGTGATAACATATTTTTCCATATCGCCCCACTTGACTGTGGTTGGCCCTTGAGAGCTCATTGGTGTTTTGAAGAAGCTAGCATGAAGCGATTGGAGGCAAAACGGAGCATGCTCGGCAAATTACCCTGAAATTAATAATTCATTTTAACAAGAGTTGCTAAAGAGTTGAAATTATTCAAAGGAGAAATATTTTGGGTTATCAAAAGTTATAAAACATTCTCCTGTCTCACCTATCTACATCAGTCATCTCTTTAGTAGAGAACATGAAAATGGTTTGCATGGCACAGCTCTGCTTTACATTTTCTCCACCCTGCTTGCTATATACTATGTCATGTTTTAATAATGTGGGAGAAATATAGATGTGGATTTGCAATATGTATGAATACTTTTCTTTTTTACTAGGGTATAGCCAGGCAGACTGCCTGCTCTTTCAACACACTTTGTTGAAGAAACATCAAGTCAATTGCTGACATATGATGAATATAGACTACAGAAAATAACAGATATTACATAACAGTCAATCTCATGTGTGGCATTATATTTGCTCTAATAGGCTTATCATAGGTGTGGTAACTGTTCAAATCAGTGGTACTCAGTGGCCTATCTTCTTGAGTTGGCTGTTCTTTAAAAGGTTCAGAGTTCAGGTGTGTTTGTGTTCGGGCTTGTATTTGTGCATGGGTGCAGGGACACTGCTGGGACCCGTCTTGGGGCCCCTATTGCTTGGTGTGCCACATCGTCACACATGAAAACAACTTTACACGTAATAGCGGGATTTAATCGCAAAATCCACGCATGTGTTTGTGTGTGGGTGTGGGTGTGTCCATCGTCTCAGTTAAACTTTAACAGCCTTTCTAACTAGCAATGGGACAGAAAACCTCCAAATTATACATTAGCTGGGTGTGAATGGTATATTTCTTAACAACATACATTACGAATGATGTACAGAAATGTGTTGTGGTTTGATTAATAACTTCATGTCTCTCTCTCTCTCTCTCTCTCTCTCTCTCCAGTGTTGTGTGCTGACAGAGTGGGCCAGATGACCAAGACGTATAGCGACATAGACGCCGTCACTAGGCTACTGGAAGAGGTACGTTACACACATACACCCACATGAAACAAACATGGAGCACAATGTGTTGCCATTAGCATGATACTAAAACCTGAAGATATGGAGTCGGTTTGCGATGCCTACCAATTACTTGCAATGCTGAGAAATGTTGCTAATTGTATTGGAGATGGTGATGGTGATGGTGTTGTTAGACTGATTTGCCAGGGTGGAGGAGCAGACTGTACTCCCAATAAGACTTAAAGAGCAGGATACGAATCCACCATGTGGTCACGATACAACATTCATGTTTTATGTAAACTGAGGGTGGATTTGTTTTATTGAGGAAGTTGGTGTGGTACAAGTGATTTTTAGATCTGTTTATTTTTGGAACGTTAATAATTTTATTTTATTTTTTATTTCTCATCTTTCAACACTTTATATTTCCTTAAAGTGGCAATCTCCACGATTTTCATGTAAATAAATGTCTGTCAAGTCACTATCTATTGCCGATGAGGTAACACAATAGTGATAAGCCTTTGGCCCACTGAAGAAAGCCCTTGCATTTGCAGTATTATGAATGTTACAAACTGGATGTCGGTGATAGCACTGTTTGTTTGTTTTTTGGAAAAAATACAGTTTATCACCAAAGGGCTTGCCCAAAAAAAAAAGAAACAGATATCTTTGAGATTGCCACTTTAAGCATTTGGACACAGGCAGCTCTGTTCAGCTACAAAGCTGACGATTCAAAACGACATGGTTGATAAAACCATATCATAAAACCTCATTTGTGTGTCTGAGCTAGACATGCTGATGCATGGTGTCCTTTTAAGGTCAGCTTCCTGGGCAACAAGCCTCGTCTTTACTTTGACTTATCCAGCTTATTTGATCATTTGATCTTTAATTTAAATGCATGAATGTTGCTGTCTTGCTGACGGTCAACCTGCTGTGTTCTGTTGTAATCATTGACTAGCAGAAACACAGACGCACACACAAATGAAACTAGGACATATGAAACATGATCTGCATCATATCAAAGTACAGTAGTCTCTTTCAATGGTACTACAGACTGTCCTGTATGTGATATATCGCTCTGTCCTTATTTGTGTACACAGTGGGAGTGAAAGAACTTCTTACGATCAAGACTTAAATGCGATTTGGATTCTATATATTTCATGCAGACAAGAGTGGTTAACGAACAAATTAGATAACAATAGTTCAAATACTTCTGGATATTGTAGTTCCTGAACACATTTCTTCTGAATTGTAATTATTGTGAAATTATTTGAGTATAAAACAATACAGCACACAATTCCAGTGATTCTCAACTGGTGGGTCGCGACCCATAGGTGGGTTGCGAGGGGATTGAATCTTAATCTTTAGAAAGTAGCCCATGAATTAACTAATGTTTCGATGTTAATTCATGTTTCAATGGCTTACTATTTCATTGAGTTTAGCCCCAATTGTTGCAGTTTTTTGTTCAATTAATGTTTTTAACAGTACATAAAGGCATTGTTGATTACTCCAATATTGGTTAATTCATTGAAAATGTTTGGGTCGTGATTTAAAGACTAATGGCACATGTGGGTCCTGAAGCTAGAACCAAGGATCTATACCACTGTTAAATGCATTCATGACACTTCATTTATACTAAGTACCATTGTAGTACGCAAATACTATCATCACAGGCCAACAAAAAGGATTGTACATGTAAGGTCATGATGAGAAATTATTCTACATTAAGTTGGAAAGTCTGATGCAAAAGGTTCGATTTCTGTCCTTCCTGCTTGGTTTTGAAAAAGAGAATTCTTTGTGGGATTTTGAGCTCAAGCAATTCAAAAATTCTATAAGTTCACAATGCAGGAAAAGACTATAGTCTGATTGTACTGCATTGTATAATGTACAATTGGAGAAATTGGAGCTGTATCTGGAGCCTCCCTGAGGCAGCAGCCTCAAGGAGGTCCTGCTTATAACTTGTTATTACCTTCATACTAATAGGACTGCATTGTGATGGTCGGAAGAAGCTAGCTTTAGCATACCTGTAATTCGAGCAGAACACCTCTGGTCTTTTGTCCCAGGACGACAGAAGTGTTTTCTCAGTCCTTTTAAAAGTCCTCCACTGTGAGCTTTAATTACATATCAGTAGGTGTCTTTGTGTTACATATTGTTCAGACATTCAGTCTTTTTGGCTTTAGTGATGACAGAAAATCTGTTTAATAGGGTGATGCCATTCTTTGGCCCTTTTTCTTCAATATTGGATCCTTGGAGTTTTTCATATGCGTTCTGTTCCCACTATTACAGGCTTATAAAATAAGATACAGAAAATAACAAATGCAATAATGTGCTTGACCAGAGATGGTGCTGTCGCTGAGGTTTAATTGTACACTTATACACTTTTGGTTGCGCTGCAATTGGCAACAATTCACAAATTCCGTTTTGCTCATGCTTTTGTTCCCTAATGCTGACTGATGTGTCTTATCCTCTGCCTGTGCAGAAAGAACGAGACCTGGAGCTAGCCGCTCGCATCGGCCAGTCACTGCTGAAGAAGAACAAAACGCTGAGCGACAGGAACGGCCTGTTGGAGGAGCAGGTGGAGCACATACGAGAGGAGGTAACCGTGGAACAGCTCGCCGCTTGCTCTTATATAGCGGCAGAGCTGTGCAGCGCTCACCATTACTTCAAGGATACTCCACCTCGTGCAAAGGGGTTGTTTTTTTTACAATATAAGATGCAGTGTACTGTACATAACCAGGAACTGTTGTTAAAACACAACAGAATAAGGAGGAGTAGATGCCACATAATATATTCGATCCATGATGCTAATTGTGAAGAGGTTTATTATGATACGGTTCTGGTTTAATAATGTACCCTGTAGAGATCAGAAGTGTGAAATACGTATGTGAATTTGTGATATATATAAGTATATATATAAATATATATATATGTTTTGGGAAACATGTTTTTCCTGCATTTTTCTACATGAACCAATCTCTCTTTATACTTTTCCTTCCACCTCTCCTCCTCCTCTCTCTCTCTCTCTCTCTCTCTCTCTCTCTCTCTCTCTCTCTCTCTCTCTCTCTCTCTCTCTCTCTCTCTCTCACACATGCGTAGGTTTCCCAGCTGCGTCACGACCTCTCCATGAAGGATGAACTGCTGCAGTTCTACACCAGCGTGGCGGAGGAGAGCGAGGGCGAGTCCACCACCTCCACGCCGTAAGACCCGCCTCCCCGCCCTCATCCCCTCATCTCCCCTTCTCTCCCTCTGGCTCTCCCCCCACCCTCTCCTCAAGGAGGAGGAATATATGATAAATGAGAGCATCCAAATGTCCCCTATAGTGTGTTTCTAAGCATACGACCGGGACATGGAAACAAGCTGAAGTGGGTGTTGGTTGCCTTACATACTGGCACGGATTTGAAATGGCAATTGAATTTTCGGGATTTCAAATAAATTTGATTTGCAGGCGTGATTTGTAGATTGATTCATGTCTATAATGTCGATATGAAATGTCTAAGATCCCATTAAATTGATCAGATTGATGATGTTTTTAAAACATATAATTGTAATAGTATTTTAATGATATATTAGTAATAATGCAGCAAGTAGCCTAGTTGCATTTCCACGCCTTGTCTTCCTTCATTATGTCCCATTGACCTATTTACAAAACATCCAAATAACAAAAACTAGGTTTCTGGTTTGGTTTCTCTGACTGACTGTTAAACGTATAGAGTTTTATGTAAATAGATGAGTGTATATCATTAGGATATTGATTACTCTGTCTCTCCTGCTCTCTCTCTTCTTCCGTTTTTGGGGTGTTTCCAGGGTACGGCAGAGCGATCCTAATGTCTCCGTTCCCAGTTACTTACCTCTGGACTCCCTGCAGAAGAAACTCAAAGACCTGGAGGCAGAGAACCTGTCTCTGCGCTCTGAGGTAGAACACGCAGACACACACACGCACATACACACATGCACAGATCACAGACTAAACAGCTATATCAGTGAAACTCAGGATAGAAAAATGATCTCCAATGAAGACCTTTTTCATTCAAGTATTTTACTCGCACTGTTATTAATAAAGAATGTAATTTTTTGTCAAAGGTCTTTACAATGGATCTTTATTCACACTCACACACGCTTATACATCCAAGACTTTTACAAGTTCATTGGGAACAGCTAGCAGGGGGTTAGGTGTGTTGCTCAAGGGTACCCTGGCATCAAAGCAGCAACCCTCCTGAGCTAAAGTGATGAGTAAGAATGCTTGTAGTTGAATTGTCTCCATAATGTGAATGATGTCCATTCAGGCCAGTCATCTGGAGACAGAGACCATTTCCTATGAGGAGAAGGAACAGCAGCTGGTCAATGACTGTGTCAAAGAACTACGTGAGTATACGACCAGGAAGGACTTATTATTTTGTACTGGATTACTCATTCATAAGCCATTCACCATTCAGTCGCTGTAATGATTTACTGTCCACAAAATATTCTGTGCATTTCGGAGCCGTTTTATGTTGCTAGTTAAGGAGATACCACGTTGTAATTGTTTTCACGTCATTTTCACATCAAATCGTATGGTAGTTACTGGGTCGTAAACTAGCAACATGAAACAGCACAGCAATGCACAACACATATGTATATATATATATATATATATATAATAATATATTCATTGGGGTTACGTTTTTACGGTGGCCCTGAGAGCTCAACAACCTGCAACTTAAGAAAACATACCGCACATAGACAAAACAAGCAAATTAAGAAAACATCTTCATAAATTTGACAACAATGCAATGCAGCTTAAGAAAACACACGCACATAGACAAACACAAGCAAATTAAGACAACACAACACACTACAGAAACGCACTGCAACCACACCAACAACGTCATATTAACGTATACACAAGGAGTCAGTATAGTGTTTCCAACCACAAATGTACATAAACCGATGAGCAAATACTGATATACGCAAGACCAAGTCTGCTCCATTGAAAATATGTTGAAAAAGCAATATATCCATGTGATAAAGATTTTGCAAAATCGTTCAAATGTTCTACTAAAAAGAGGTTGGTGTATCGCCACCAACTGAAAAATACAGTGTTATGATTTTGCGGGTGCATTTTTATTTTATTCTCGTGTCTGGCTGTCGGAAACAAATCAAAACACTCTAGGAAGACTCCACGTCTTCGCATCGGTCATGTGTGTGTGTGTGTGTGTGTTGTGCAGGATGTGCCAACCTGCAGATGTCCAGCCTGGCAGAGGAGCTGGCGAGGAAATCGGACGACGCCTCCCGCCAGCAGGAGGAGATCACACACCTCCTGTCCCAGATAGTGGACCTCCAGAAGAAGTCCAAGTCGGTACGTACACACCGTTTATTTTTTAAATGTATTTTCTCTACATCAAGTTCTTCCTCTGCAGGTTGAGAATGTCCTTACACTGCTGTCAAGAGGAGAAAGCATAGGTAAGAGTATGGTATTTAATTATGTTGATTTTGGTGTGTGTGTGTTGTGTTTAGTATGCTGTGGAGAACGAGGAGCTGACGCAGCACCTAGGCGCTGCCAAAGACGCCCAGAGACAACTCACTGCTGAGGTACTAATAAAAAAGATATAGTCTGTCGTTGTCAGACTTTATGAGAGTTCATTATGCTAAAGGTAGCGCAATGGCTATAGCAATTGATGTTTCCGATTTGTTGAGACTATTCACCAATCATGTCTTTTGTGATTTATTCATAATTTTGTGTAAATGTGATTCACAATTTTTTGTTACATGTATGTTTGCATATGTACAGGTTTTTATCTTTAACAGATTAATTGTGACATAATTTGCTTTGGGATTAATTATTAACTCTGTACCTGAATGTAGTCTTCCACCATCTCACAACATCTCTCTCTCTCTGTCTGTCTGTCTGTCTGTCTGTCCGTGCGTCCATCTCTCTCTATCTGTGTGTGTCTGTCTCTCTGTGTCTGTCTGTCTGTCCGTGTGTCCATCTCTCTCTGTCTGTGTGTGTCTGCCTCTCTCAGCTGCGGGAGTTGGAAGATAAGTATGCAGAGTGCATGGAGATGCTTCACGAAGCCCAGGAGGAACTGAAAAACCTGCGGAACAAAACGCTGCCGCTCACCACGCCTCGACGCTTCCATTCCTTGGGCCTGTTTCCCTTGGTACTGACAACAACAGCTTAGCTTAGCACTACCGCATAAAAGGCCTCGCGGATGTTTACCTATGAGCAGCTGAAGGCTAACTAAAGCCATTCGAGTGCCTCTTGTATCAACTTTAGATCAAATGCATGACACACGCAAAGAATGCCCTTTGCCCATGTACAATTTTATTAATTACATTTGTCTATTTATTCAGGACTCCTTGGCAGCCGAAATAGAGGGAACTATGAGGAAAGAACTTCAAATGGATGATCCAGATGTTGAAGAACAAAAGTATGTCCATCGTGCGTTCTTAAATTAAAAAAGCAACACAATTCTGTATTCTGAAAACGTATACCTACTTTGGTTTGATTGGCTGTGCTATGATGCTATTTCGTTATTCATGATAATAAATTATTATGTTTACATTTGAGTTCATTGTAATAATGAATGAATTATTAGTTCATGAATTCATGTATTCATCTTTTACAATATAAATAAGAATTCAAGAGTTGAACTCGAAAGAGACAGTTAAGTTTACGTATTGGTCTAGTGTAGTGAAGGACAAAGTAAGGACCTGACAAGCCTTGAATACCCCCAGCATGAGCGAGTCACGGCATACAGGTAGTACACAAACAACCTCGATGCTATCTCCCATGCCATTTCATTTGCATGCCGGGTGTTTGCGTGTGTGTTCGTGTCTACTCTGCACAAACACCTCTTCCGCGCCCGTCCCTAATGTCCCATCGTGTTCCTCCTCCCCCCTCCCCCGTCCCAGGCTGCACCCCAAGCGGGTATTCCAGACGGTGAAGAACCTCAACCTGATGCGCCAGCAGCGCTCGTCGCTGGCCCCCTCGCCGCTCAACATCCCGGGCTCCAACCAGACGTCCTGCCTGACCTCGGGCCGCTCCAGCAGGGTGGGAACGCCACACTCCTACTCCACGTACGGCGGCAGCGAATCGGGAAGCGGACCGCGCTGCCCGGACAACAAGGCCAGCAGTATACTGGAGGCCCCCGACGACGGGTGAGGAATGAGACCCCGTGAGCATTTGAATCGGTGTAATCCTTTTGCCACTAATGTACGCCGCACACAGAACACGTCAGTTACATAAACACGTGAAACATCAGGCAGTGGGTTTGTTTAGGGCAGTGATGGCAGAGGGCACAAAGCTCTTCCCAAACTGGGCTTTCTTGCAGATTAGTGCCCTTTAATGACAGAAGAAGGCTTCCTGGGTCTATTGGTGGGCTTTACCTTGAAATATACAGATTAAGCCTCTCTGAGATCCATTGGAAAAGGTTTCCTGTCAGCACCTGCAAACGTGATTTAAAGTCCCCCTAAATAAAAGTGTTCCTCACTCATAATTCATTAACTTTGTCTGTCTTGTTTCATGAAGCTAACAGGTGAAGTTTAACTTTTGTTTGTAGGCTTGGTATTTAGACCTCTGCTAAACAGGCGTTACCAGGCACCTTGCATGACAACAAACCAGACAATGGCCTTGCTGGGTTTCACTGTTATTAGCTAAAACAACACAAACCAACGTTATAATGTGTTGATAACACTACAACAGGAGAAAGACATGCTCAGTGTTCTCTATCTTTCTTGCTGAAGGAGACAACTGTCTTCACTGAGGTTGTTTTGAACTCTTTTATTTTTTACTTCAGTTACTTATTTTAACAATGTCATTAGAGTGAAACCAATGCTCTTTGCAATTGTGTATAGTAAGTACCACCTCCAGATGAACACGATTATGTTAATTAACCTTATTTGAGATCAGAATAAATTAGATTAGATTCAAATGTATTTTACCATTTAGGGCTACCTATTAATATTTTTAGTGGCCCCTTAACCCTGTGCCTTCCCTCTCTCTGTCTCTGTCTCTGTCTATGTCTCTCTCTCTCTCTCTCTCTCTCTCTCTCTCTCTCTCTCTCTCTCTCTCTCTCTCTCTCTCTCTCTCTCTCTCTCTCTCTCCCTCCCTCTCTCTGTCTATGTCTCTCTCTCTCTCTCTCTCTCCCTCTCTCTGTCTCTGTCTCTGTCTATGTCTCTCTCTCTCTCTCTCTCTCTCTCTCTCTCTCTCTCTCTCTCTCTCTCTCTCTCTCTCTCTCTCTCCCTCTCTCTGTCTCTGTCTATGTCTCTCTCTCTCTCTCTCTCTCTCTCTCTCTCTCTCTCTCTCTCTCTGTCTCTGTCTCTCTCTCTCTCTCTCTCTCTCTCTCTCCCTCTCCCTCTCCCCCCTACAGGTCAGATGACTCCAACAGGCGTCCCGCCGGCGCCCCTGGGACCCCCGGCAGCCGGGACCTGGAGGCGGCGCTCCGTCGCCTCTCCCTGCGCCGCGACAACTACGTCTCCGAGAGGCGCTTCTTCGAGGAGGAGAGGGAGCGCAAGTTGGCCTACCTGGCCAAGGAGGATCAGGACGAGGGGGAGGAGAAGGGAGGCAGCGGCGGAGAAGGACCCGGGACCCCCACGGAGAGCCTGCTGTCGCTGTACACGCACCCGTCCCTGGGCAGCATGTGGTCGGGTTACTCCTTCACGTCGAGGTCCTACCTGCCCGAGAAGCTGCAGATCGTGAAGCCGCTCGAAGGTGAATATTCGCTCGGGGCCCAAAGCGCTCAGAGTGGCTGTGTCCCGACAGCCACACCAAACACTCCTGGTCAAAATCCCCCGCAGGACGAGGACATTAAAGTCCAACAGAGAGCGCAGCCCAATCAAGACCCGTCCTTTCAGAAATCACTGGGAATCCTCAGCCACGCTTTGCCTTTGAATCGGCAGATCTCTAACCAGAATTCCCCACCGACTCACAGTCGTAGTCAACACGGGGGCTTTCAGAGTGCCAATGAACTCCGAATCCGTGAGCAGCTCGCGCATAGCGCCGGTGTAGCCCAGGGCAGCTCCACGTGGCTGGTGTTGAGTAGCGGTCCCACGCAGCCCATCCCCCTGCCCCAGCCCAGGCTCAGAGCTCCCCTGCTTCCCTTGGTCACTGGGCTGCTGGAGATGCTGGAGCAGCATGGGGGAGGTTTAGCTCTGCAGCACTCCTTCTACTTCAGACACACACAGCCTCGCTGCTGGTTTGAGATCTGAAAAACTCTCATACTGGCATCATAGCCCCTCCCAAGGACAATACTCACATCCTAGCCCCTCCCAAGTACAATACTCACATCCTAGCCCCTCCCAAGTACAATACTCACATCCTAGCCCCTCCCAAGTACAATACTCACATCCTAGCCCCTCCCAAGTACAATACTCACATCCTAGCCCCTCCCAAGTACAATACTCACATCCTAGCCCCTCCCAAGTACAATACTCACATCCTAGCCCCTCCCAAGTACAATACTCACATCCTAGCCCCTCCCAAGTACAATACTCACATACGAGCCCCTCCCAAGTACAATACTCACATACGAGCCCCTCCCAAGTACAATACTCACATACTAGCCCCTCCCAAGTACAATACTCACATACGAGCTCCTCCCAAGTACAATACTCACATAAGAGTCCCTCTCAAGTACAATACTCACATACGAGCCCCTCCCAAGTACAATACTCACATACGAGCTCCTCCCAAGTACAATACTCACATAAGAGTCCCTCTCAAGTACAATACTCACATACGAGCCCCTCCCAAGTACAATATTCACATACGAGTCCCTCCCTACAAGACTGTAAGGAGACGTAAGTAGCTGTCTGTGGCACCACCTACTGGTGGGATTTGAAAAGATTTCACCAGCAACTAAGTGACATGTATAATAAAATGAACGCAAGGTGACCTACCAATTTGTACAGATAACCAATAGCGTCCAATTGGCGTTCCTTAACATTAAAATGTACATGCTATTGCATGTCATTAGCATGCCGCACTTAAGGATTGTAACCTTTTCAGAAAATGATGGAATAGTTTCAATAGTTTGTAACACTTGAGTCATAATGGCACTCAAATGCTCCATATTCTAGTGAACTGGTTTTACCTAATTCTGGCAGTAAGTTTGCATTGAAATTGCAGTGAAAACATATGGAAACATTTCTACCTACCCTGTCCCATCACCTTGTTGTTGTCTTCTGTTCATTTCACTCTTTTCCTTCAACTGTGTGTGTTGTCAGCCATGTCTTCTTTTGTTAGTCAAAGCTATGTGAATAAAAGTGTTCACTAACTTTTCTACTTTCCTTTTTCTTTCTTTACTCTTCCTTTTGTAATATCTGCCATCAAATTTACATTGACACGCTCACAAAATGTCCCAAATGCATACATAGCCAACTATCTACAATCTTAACATACTGAAGAACGATTGACAAAACGCTTAATCATAAGGTGCCAACAGCATCAATTCAGATTGATTTAATTTGACCAATTTATTATTTTAAACAATTTAACAATTTAATTAGTTGTTTTAATTATTGTGACACAAAGTAATTAATTGTTGATAAGAAACCTTGGTGTATTAGTATTTTCCGCTAATACTGAGTAAATAACTTACTCACATAAAGTCGCACAAGTATATATACAAAATAAACGGCATTGCATCATGGGTGATATCAAGGTTCCATAATGCACTAGCAAAAATCCGGTTGTATTCTTACAGCTATGGCCGACGTACTTTAACCTTTGACCTTCTATCATATGACCCTCCCATCAGGATCGGCCACCCTCCACGCATGGCAGCTGCTGGCTCAGCCCCACCTGGGAGGTCTGCTGGACCATCGCCCGGGCGTGGTCACCAAGGGCTTCCGTACCCTGGACCAGGACCAGGACCCGTCGGACGGAGGAGACTGGCAGCTGGACCAACCGGAAGAGGACGACGTGTCTCTCCGCTCGTTCCCGGGCCTTTCCAGCGAGGAGGACCTCCCCATCTCCAGCTTGCCCTGGGCGTCCACGCCCAACCTCCGTTGCATGATGAACAATGGCGTCGGCCGAAGCGGCCACAATAAAGCCGACGATGACAATAGCCTGTCGGAAACGCTGAGAGGCGTCCGAGAGGGAGAGGCGTACAGAGGGAAAGACGGACCCTCTCTCGACGGCCTGCCTTCTACTCCCTGCTCCAGCCTCTCCTCTCCCGTCTCCGTCGCTACGACGACGCCGTCCGCCAATGAGAAGAGCGGGGGGGAGCCCATGGACTTCCGGGAGTTCCAGGCCCTGCCGGCCGGCGCGGTGGGCAGCTTGCCCGGTGAGGGGGTCTCATGCATGGGACTCGTGGCTTCATGACACCTCTCACCCCCAGCCCGCTTCCATCTTCACCCCCACGAAGCATGCATGCATGTCGGGGATGGGGAGATGAGGAGGCGTAGGGTGGGGGGGGGGACAATGTAGGGCGTTATGGGCCTACAATGGACATGTTGCTAATCCTGTCCCTGCTGAGTTCTTTGTTTAATCCCGTCCCACCCATCTCTCGTGCACACCTTCATGACCACGTGCACGTACCTCCATATCCACGTCTACCTCCACGCCCCACCCCTTGTCCAGCCTTGCGTGTGTTTGCAACCGTCATCGTACCATAAGTCAAAGTAAAACAACATTTGGATTACTTCTCTTTAGCTTTGTCATTAATTCATTCCTTTGGGATCATTTTGAAGTGCATGTGCTACTCGTGATTCGACACTATAATCAGCTCTCAGGATTTGCACCACCTCTGATAAAACACAGGTGCAAGCTTCCCCCCACCCCATGGAAATACCGTGACCAGTGTGTGGTGCTGGCCCTGCGGTACGATTCTAGTTGTCCATCCAAACACTTCTCTCATTCGCTCTGGCCTTTTGCCAACTCGGCACCATACTGCTAGCATGCGCACTCCGGTGTTTGGTTGGTTTTGAAACCTAATTTTACATTGACATTTCCCTTGCAAATCATTTCCGTTTCAAATCCCTTGCTTCACGTCCTCCACTTCCTGTGTCTTCTCCACATCCTCCAAAATGCTGCTTCCCCAGCGAGTTTAGGATATTAATAGTTTAAAGGGCTTCAAATGTACTTTATTTAAAAATACTTTGAGATCGAATAATGAAGATGTTGTGGAAATGCAATCCATGGCAAAACATATATATTTTTAAGGTTGATCCAAGGAAGAGATAATCTGTCGAAGAGTCAAATCTCCAACAATAATACAGTAATGCTGCCTGAAACGAAAAGTAGAAATGCTTGGTCTAGGGCAAGCCACTGAACATACAGGCAAGTCAAACACCTTTTTTGTGTAGCTCGGGTGACACCATCCCAGCTGCCAGGATCACATGGTCACATGACATCACATGCCTGGTTAATATTAGAGACGACCCAGAGTGGCTAAAGTAAAGAGTCACCTTCACACACTCTCACACACAGACACACACACAGGCACATGCACATGCTTTGTTGTTTAATTCATTTGTGGACTCTATATGAATAGGACAATAATTAGCTTACAATGCTGGGCAGTTTAATGTTGCAGTATCAACTTGGTTACAACACACCACTTTCTAAGGTTTCCTGTTCATCCTCTGGCTGAATGCACAATGTATCCACTAAATATATCTACTATCTGGTTTTGGATTCTAAATCTTGGTGGCATTTTCTGGTATAATTCCAGGATCCAGAGGGTAAAAGTTCTGTCCAGAATTTTGCTCCACCCCTGCACTGAGCAAATGAAAGGGTAGTGACAAGCTGGTGCTCTGGATCATGCTAATGCGCTAATTCAGATGGCTGACTCAATATACTGCATGTGGTTGGTGGTTTACTTTCTGAAACAGGAACTATTACCTTTCACAAAATGAACAGCAAACTCTTGCTATCTGGGCTCTGGGAAATGTCTTGAAACACAGGAGCATGCCCCCCCCCACACACACACACACACACAAACATTGCTGCCTCTCTGACTTGCCTAATGCTCTTTGTCTTACTGGTGTTTTAAGGCTGTGGTCATGCAGAAAATTAGCAGTGGGTTGCCAAGCGATCATATATATACAATAAATAAATTAAACCTTGGGTAGTGATCCTGGCAAACAATCCTGTATCTGTTGTTAAACAGATACAGCATGAGTAATAATCCATGATTTGGAAGACTAGAATCATTGTTTGGTGATCAAGCAAATGTTTTGCTTAGGTATTGGTTGATATGGCAAAATATAATGATCAGTTCAATTGAAATGAGGTGAACTTAGTGACGTATTGCAGTCACCAGCGCCAGTGTGACCACAGCCTGAGTGTGTTTTCAGAGTGCAGCACATTGGCCTGTTGTCTCCATACTAACCTTTAACCCTTTGGCCTCCCTCTAATCTCCAGCAATCTTCCCAGGAAAGTGCATGTCCCAAACAAGCTCCACCTACACATTCACCACCTGCAGGATCCTCCACCCCTCAGACCAGCTCACCTCTGTCTCCTCCAGGTAAGAACGGCACAAAATACATCCTCCTGCTTTAAGTTGTTCCCAACTTGTTCATCAATGGAGGGTGTGGTCATATGGAGTGCACAATTAAATACATATAGTGGTCCCTGATGTCTGAAAATGTATCAGAAGACCCATCCACTCACTGATCTAATAATGAGAGCAAACTGCTCATAACAATGATCTTGTCACTCAAAACTGGTGAATATGGTAGAAAGTCACATCAAAAGACATCATAATAGCCGTGTAGATTAATGTCTCCTCGATTTTGGTTCCAAAATTGCTTAAGAGATGGGATAAATCAATGAAAACTTAAAAAAAATTGTGTAATAATTTGGTATTTCGTTGTATCTTATGCCACCCAAATACCACTCATTTTGTAAGTACTGTTTGAAAGGCTTCCTGTTCCGGAAAGGTCAAAAGTGAACTTCATACGGTACCTGCTGTTGACGCTGCCGTCTGATTGGCTTTGGCAGGTCATATGATGAGGAAGAGGAAGTGGGCCTCTATCACATGGTTGTGATGGCTGGCGTAGAGCAGGCCCACTGAGCGTGCTCACAGGAGTACGCAGGTGTGGGTGAGACTGCATGAGAGTGTGCTTTGTGTGTGAGGGTGCTTAGAGCACGTTAACAAGAGCTAGCTTAACCTGCCTGAACTCACTCCATCGCTGGCGCTAAATCTAAAGGACACTTCATGACACTTAATGACACATTATTTTAAGTAGTGGGGAGGATACAACTCAAATCGTACTCGCTCGAGTAATATTTATCTTACCTAAATATGCAATGTGTCTAACCTACTAAATGTACTTTATATTAGTGTTATTATTATTAGTATTAATTATTATGTTTCTCTGTTCGTCTAATGGCTCATAGAAGGCCTGTACTGGTTTAATTTCAACCTAGGGTAGATAATATGGTACACCACTATGCTCCTTTAAATCAAATACCTTAAATATTTAAATTTGAACTGCTTTTTACTTCAACTTGCACTTTCAATGCACTTAAATATCAGATTATGTGTCAAGATAACCATACATAAAATATACATTGTGTACAATGTTTTGTATCAAAAGAACACAAATGCACTATTGTACTCAATTGTGTATGTTCGACAAAGACATAGGTGCTCTAACTTCTCTTATCAAACCTGGTTGTGGACAATGAAATGACAGAAATGTTGAACTATAGTATGATAGACTCACTAGACACGTATTTGAGTTTGCCAGCCTTCTAAAGGTTAACAACTGTTTCAAGTTTATGGAAAACTAAACAGAAAATCACAGCTTCACTTGCATCATGTCAAAAATATGCAAGTTGTGGTATTGTGGTACAAAGTACAAAGTACAAAACCGTCAAGGAGACGAAACTATCTGTTCTTCTAACCATTAGCTGAACAACAGCAATCCATTATTTTACTTTGTACTACCATCTATTGTTGCTCATGTAATACAGCAGTAAACTCACAAACGTGGTCGGTTTGATTAACACTAATTTAGTTTTTCCTTCGTTTATTGTCCTTTTGCTGTCTATCTAACGTTCACATCATTCTCTTACTTTCATTCCCACTTCTCTATTTCACCTCCCTTCCCCCTAACTCCCAATCCCTTCTGCTAAATCACCAATCCCCATGAACCCACTATTGTCCCTACCTTGTCCTCTCTACTCTCTAACCCCTCCATCTCCCTCCGCCCTCGCCCAGCCCTAGGTCGTCCTATCAGAGCAGCTCTAGCGTGGGCGGGGCTGCGTCGCCCGCCCCATCGCCGCTGCCCCAGTTCTCCAACCCCGCCACCCCGTCCTACACCACGCCCTGCTGCACCCCCCGCCGCCTCTCCCTGGCCCAGGCCGAGTCCTCCACCAACTGCCGGGACGCCACCCGGACCACCAGCACCTCCCTCGGCCTGGTGCGCCTCCTGGTGGAGCACGGCATCTCCGCCTCCGTCTACGACCCGCGCAGCTGGGACCGCGGGGGTCCGGCCGCGAGGGGTGGGGTAGAGGCGGAGGCGGAGGCGGACGAGCTCTGGGAGAACGAAGACGGAGGAGAGGCGGAGACGCAGCACCCCAGCTCCCTCCTCTGCCTCCCCTCCACGCCTCCCAACTCGCCGACCCGTCGCTGCCGCTCCAAGTCCATGTCCTCCACCCCCCCGGCAGCACCACCACCGCCGCCACCGCCCGGGGCCGGCTTCCAGTTCGGCCCGCCGGACGAGCCGCTGTTCTACGAGACCTTCCTGGCCTCCAGGCCGGCCCAGACCATCCTGAAGGAGGTGCTGGCCGAGTTCGACAGGGAGCCGGCCTCACCGGGCTCGTACCAGAGCCGCCTGGAGGCCACCAACCTGCGGCTCGTCGAAAAACTCAAACGTTTCCGCACCCTGGGGCCTCCGGGGGGCCCCAAAGTGGCGGGAGGCGCTCTGCTGGGGGCCTTCGGCCCCTCGGGACTGTCGAGCGCCGCGATGGGCGGGGGCCTGGGGCCCGTGTTGAACGCGGGGCTCAGGAGGAACCGTAGCTACCCCGCCATGGTGGGGGCCAGCATGGCTATGAAAGACCCCGGCGGGCCCCCCAGCAGCACGGAGCTATACCTGGGCCACGCCCTGTCGACGCAGCACGCGGCTAACGCGGCAGCGCGCGCGCAACACGCGGACGCGGCACACATAGCTCACACGCGGCACCCGAAGGACCTGCATACGCGGCAGACGCACGTGGCGGCGGTCATACCAAAAAAAGTCCCCTACCGACAGCCCTGGCCGGACGACTGAGCACGCCAAACCACAAACCGCAGCAGCAGCACAAAGGGCATTCAAAACACGTATGCCATGTGCCCCATTTCAAGATCAAGAATTCCGATTGCTCAGTACAACCGCTCACAATGTCCTCACATACCCCAGCTAAAACGTACGTCACACATAAAGAGAGATCTCCTCTAATCAACACCGCTCCACATTGTAAGCGGTGTTGTGCTCGTATTGATCTAGAATTGACAGCATTACCTCTGAACCGAATGGACGCTGAAGAGTGCTGGCACTGTGACCGACAAACTTAAGTCAAACTGTGGAGGAGGCCTACGCCCATCGAGCAGTCGTCACTTTTAGTTCTGCCGTTCACGCTGTATCTCCATGACATACGTTGTATACAAATGTTGGAATGGAACAACGCAATGCTGTCTACCGGCACATATTTTTTTAATCTGTATATTAATTTAAACCATGGATTAAATAGGGAGGACATGACAAAAATGACACTATTTACCACCCGCTATTCTAAATGGTGTGTATAAAGGTGTGTGGATAGAGAAGAAAAGAGTATATTATTTTTCGAAACAACGTTGTGATTGTGGTTTTAATCCTCCAATCCTGTCCTCTAGCCAATGACTGAATGTTGTGCAGTACTGTGTCTCGAGGCGGCCAACATACTGTAGCTCATAGGGACACATGGTGTGTGCCCTTCACGAAGCTCTATTGAATTTGCCTTATCAGATGGTGTGAGCGAGCCAGAGTATGTGGTGCCAACTAACCTTCCGAGATCTCCTCTTTTTGTATCCTTTTAATTTCCGTCTACGTATTTTTTGTCTTTCTTTTTCATGCAAACTTGCAAGCCTGCATTCAATTTAACCCGGTTCTTTTGTAGTCGCTTTAAAAATTATAATCAGCATTTGAATTGGACAACACGGCCGTTTTCAAGAATTTGCGTCAGGGTTAAAAGTAATCTCCTTGGTGCTTTTAAATGACCGTATGTTTAGTATTGGAATGAGGCTCAGTCGGCCTGACACTCTTGTTTTAGCACTTTAGCCACGGACTACTGAAGGATCAGTCCCACGTTCTCTCTGTTGTTGGATGTCTTTTTGCCTCATCCTGTCCTACATGATGCTTTTTGTTGTTGCACACTTACGACCAAATCAGGCCATGGGTAAAGAGTAAAATCTCAGAATCCTGCTTTGCCTGTCTGTGAGTGTTCCTTTAAGAGATTAGACCATGTTTGTGAGTTTTCTGCTCTTTAGAGTTTACATTTTGTCCGTGTTACGGCCATAATTAAGTCAAACTAAAAATGTTGGGTTTACCCCCCACACCCACCCCCCCAAAATAGTTTTTTGCCAATGTAACAAACTATACATTTCGACCTATAGAGGGCAGCCAACTCACAAATGTGGTCGAGTTACTCTTCAAGAGAGCGCATATCAGAGGGAACACAAAACTAAATGAGGGTGGACAGAATTAGCGGTTGCACAGTATCACAGCTGATCAGAGCGGTCATTCCGAACCAAAGTAAACCCAGAGAGAGAGAGAGCGCATGGGAGAGATAGCACAGCAGGACTTAAGGCCAATACAATAATGAAGGAATCCTTTTTGTGTTTAACCTGATGCTTTGGTTGGGCCCATATTTTCCAGACCATATGTATAACAAAAATGACATTTTTCTGAATGCTTTTTCTGATTGAGAGAGCGAGAAAAGCTAAATGAATCAATGTGTAGCCAATGTGGTTCCCAGTGTTCCTGTTATATAAGGGCATTGAAATGAAATGCAATTATTTGGCCATGCAACAGTACTGTAACAACCAGAGTATGCCGTACACACAGGTATCCTTTATTTTTGTATGATATGAACGGGAATTCACAGATTTTCTTTTTCTGTTCTGTGAATTTATTATTTTGCTTCATGCTAACTCTACACAGTGTCACATGCAATTTAAAACGATTATCACTATATACTTTTATACCTAGTTTAATCTGAGAAGCACAGAGACAGTTATTTATGCACTACATTTGTTTCAATGAAGGAGTCTCTTTTGTTTTGTTGTTTTGTTTGGGGCTGTAATCATTTATCATCTAGTTCTCGTGTGAATTATGAATTATTATCCATTAAGTCTGGAACAATGGGTGAAGCGAACTACAAGCTAACAAATTGTCTAGCATCCACTAACTGTTGCTATGCAATAAGGAACAAGTATTAGCATTTGTTAGCTTTAGTGGGGGGGGGGGGGGGGGGGGGGGGGGGGTGTTCTGATGCAGACACTGGCTAATGCACAACGTGAGGATTTTTCTTTTAGCTGTGTATGTTTGTGTGTGTGTGTGTGTGCGTGTTACACCACCTGGATCAGCTGAATGTATGCTCTTTCAGTTTGCTGTAGGTTCATGCGTGTGTATGTTGGTTGACATTTTGCAATGTGTGTGTTGAATCTGAACGGAGCTTATTATTATTATAATAATAATAATAATAATTATTATTATTATTATTATTGCTCTATATACCAGACATGGTCTATATGCAACACATCTAGAGACAACCTAACTTTTGTTTGAAAATAAACAAAACCTGGAGAGTTTTATTAGGGTGGGTTGTTCAGCCTGAATCTGGAATGTAAGAGAACTGTTGTTCAAGGGAGTATGTGCCTGTAAATAAAATATGAATATTGAACTATTGACTCATTGTTTGTCAGAGGAAAAGCATCAAGTTTATATCAGAATTGTGTCTAGATTGTAGCCATGTTCAATGTCTGTGTTCAAAGTCCATTCAAGCCAGCCAGGTCCATGCTGAGTTCTTCATGCAGCAGAAGAGCAGGCAAGCCAGGAGAGAAAGATGGATAGATTTGCTTTCCTGTGGCAATAAACTTCAATATCAAATCGTAAGGTGGTCATAAAAATATTATTACTGAATCTTATAACACAAACCTTTGTTGTGTGTATCACGTCTGAAATGACTCCGCACCATGCAGGACTCTTTATGTCTGAAATGACTCAGCCCTATGCAAGACTCTTTATGTCTGAAATGACTCAGCCCTATGCAGGACTCTTTATGTCTGAAATGACTCAGCCCTATGCAGGACTGTCTGAAATGACTCAGCCCTATGCAGGACTCTTTATGTCTGAAATGACTCAGCCCTATGCAGGACTGTCTGAAATGACTCAGCAATATGCAGGACTCTCTTTATGTCTGAAATGACTCAGCACTCTGCAGGACTGTTTATGTCTGAAATGACTCAGCCCTATGCAGGACTGTCTGAAATGACTCAGCACTATGCAGGACTCTGTTTATGTCTGAAAGGACTCAGCCCTATGCAGGACTGTTTAAGTCTGAAATGACTCAGCAATATGCAGGACTATTTAGTCTGAAATGATTCAGCTCTATGCAGGACTCTGTTTAGTCTGAAATGACTCAGCACTATGCAGGACTCTGTACGGGATTAACAGAAGCCTTTTGTTTCAGTCATGCTGTGTGTTGTGTTCCACTACTAGGATCTAAGAGAGGAGGAACTCTGCTCAATACTGCTCTCTTATTAAAAGCTATAATAGGCCACTTAAGTATGGAATTAAATCCCTTCTTCTCTAAAAGCTCCAGTCTTTACTCCACTGAGTTACTACTCCCTTACATTTATATTCAGTGTCAAATTCATCACACCTAATAGTTAGTGGCTAATATGCTACACCTGCCCTTGTGGCCAGATCATGATTAGTTCACTCACATATATGAGTCCTGTGTAATAATACAAAGAAAGGCATGCATGCCTGAATCTATAACCTAAAAAAACGTGTTTTATAATACATGCTGTAGTTATTGCGTTCTCCACAAGATGTCAGTGTGTCCCAGATGAACAACATACAACATGAACAAGGTTGGCCGCTGTGAAAAGATACTTAGACAAAATAGAATACAAACAAAGACCATGAAAATAAGATTTTTTCTGTAGTAAATATAGATGGACTAGACAGCCTCACTAGTTTCCGTCAGGGTCTATGAAGGCAGGCCACAATGTGTATCATACTGAAATAGTAGGTCTACTTAGCTTTGTTTGTAGGTTCCTTTGACTGCAGTCCACTCAGCCTGCAAGGTAAAGCTCTCTGAACACCCCACTACTTTATCCTTGGCCACAAAGTCCTGATGTTGACGGACTGCATAAGGACTGTTTAATATACAGTAGTTTACTGGTGGCCTGTGTGTTGAGATTGTTTTGTCTTTGAATGATTCATGTCTGATTGCACTCTTGTGTCATTGCCGACCTCTTATATGCACGGTACAAATTCCTTTTCTATTTATCTAACGCCACCAGGGTAGGAATCTTGTTTTAGTGCCCTCAACTCAACGTTTGAGTTGAAAAAACGATTTTGAGTGCTTTTGATTTTATTGGCGACATTATACAGCAATCTGTCAGTTTTACAATAGGAGGAAGATTGAGGAGAAGGAGAGGGTTGAGCAAATAGGATTTCAGGGGTGAGGTGTAATGAGCTGAGGGGTCCCCAACGTTGGTAGGATCCAGCACAGGATCTACATTAAAACAAATTGGCTTCACTCTCACTACTGGTCATCTAAAGAAGATGCCAAGCCTGATTGAGAGAGAGAGAGAGAGAGAGGTAGAGAGGAAAATAGTGAGAGAGCAATGGATCACTTTAAAGCTCCTATAGCCCTCACTGTTTTTGACAGATCAAGACACATGAAGGAAAGAATATTGGCGGAGAGAAAGAGGTTCTTTCTGTTTATGTGGCCGTGCAGGGCTTTGCCCTCTGGGATATGGTTTTATGGTCGACAACAAGAGAAAACCATTGGGAAAAAGCATATGGTAGAAGTACAAGTGAAAAGATGATAAACTATGATAGAGATGCGCAGAAGCAATGCTGCACCGAGTGGGGGAGAGAGTGAGGGAATGGACAGACAGACAGACAGACAGACAGACAGACAGACAGAGAGACATATCAGAAAGGGTAGGCAGCATCAGCTAGTTTTACAGAACTAGCTTTCATAATTGTTATTTTATTTTATGTTTTTAGTAAATGACTGTCTGGTATGCGTGGTCTTTAGGGAAAATTAAAACATTCTGAAGGGCTTAGTCACTAGCAGTGGAAATGGATAAAAGTATTTATTTTTATTTCTTTGTTTGGACACCAGTGCGGTGTGTGTGTGTGTGTGTGTGTGTGTGTGTGTGTGTGTGTGTGTGTGTGTGTGTCTATGTGTGTGTGTGTGTGTGTGTGTGTGTGTGTGTCTATGTGTGTTTGTGTGTGTGTGTACCGTGTGTGACAGACAGCTGGTCCTATCTGAGCATTTCTCTCATATTTCTCAGTGATCTGCGTAGGTAGGCAGGAATTCAAGATAAGAGAGAATAAATTACATCAATTATCGTTTCGTTATTAGTTATTATGTGTTTTGTTTGTGGGCAGAATCCAAACTACAGACATTTCCTATTTGATGATCGGTATCCGGAACAGAAGGGAATATTGTCTTACTGTCTTAGCATGTTAACAGTGCTATTATAGATAACATGATAATGTATTAAGTTTTCAATGCAAAACATGTAAGAGTTACAATTACATGCTTACTACTTCTGTCCATCAAGGAGAGCTCAGTTTTTCTCCCATTTTGTTTCCATCCATACAATATCTAAACATGCACATGTTTTGCTCATTATTCAAACCACTGGCAGTGTTCTTTCCTAGTTCAGAAATGACATAACACTGCACTGGGGACTAACGGCCACCTATTATAGTGTAGAGCTAATGAAGGACAACCTATTCTTCCCTCTGCTGTCCTTTCTAGTCTGCTATCTCTTGTCTTGCATTCACTAAGTCAGGCCTAATGAGGGAACTAAAATAACCCTCAAAATGAGAGGAGGGAGAGGAAAGGAACCAGGAGAAAGATTATTCCGATAATTAGTTGAGGTTTTTCTTCACCCCGGGAATACATGACGTTGTTGGAGTATCAAAAATAAATTATATGATTAACATGATAATTGTTGTATATGTTGAGTGCAGTGAATATTCAGTGCACTTTTCCTCGACAGCTGGTTATGGCTGTAATTAGCAGCCAATATTAGCCGCATTTGCTGAGAGAGAAATCGCATATAAGGATGGACTTTGAACTGCAGTATGCCAGCAGCGTCCATCTTCTCAGCACTCTTCTCACATATCTGTTCCCTCTTTTTACTCTCTTTCCTCTTCTTAGGTCATCTCCTCCACTTGGCCACCCTGTCTCCTTTCCTTTGTTTGAATCATGTGCTCTTGCTTTCATTGTCATGTGTGGTACGTTCACATTTTATGACTTCAAGACTTTGGAGTATAGGAAAGCCCTACCGGTTGGCATGGCAACATGAGCAGATACTAAGAGGCCAACAGAATTCAGAGGATAATGATCATACTCATTGACTTCTTCTTCAGTGGTCATTATGTAGATTCCATCAGGTTCTTGGCAGGGTAACACAGTGGATCGGGTGTTTGATTCCCAGTAGAAAGGTTCGGAGGTCGATCCCAAATGTCTTGCACCTTAGCTGTTTAGCATCCTTGTGCTATACAGTATTTGTATTTACTTTAAGTTATTCTGGATAAAAGTGTCTTCAAAGAGCATGGCCATTGAGCACAGAACAGAGTTGATCACATCTGTTTGAATACTACACTATTTGTTGTTTAGAGACATGTTTTAGTGAATACAGTTACATACATACAGTTAGTCTCACAAATCAGACTTTAGATTCATTTCTAAAGTCTGATGGTAGACAAGCTCAAATCTGGGTGATTAAGGCGTTTCACTTTATTTCTCTTCAAATTGGTTTTGACCAATCATTTTTCTGGAGGCAGGGATCTGTAAGTACATAATTGGCAAACCAAAAATTGGCCAACAGAAGTAAACTGTAAAAAAGTGTCTGTAAGGGTTTCAAATCAACACTGTGTGGACTGGCCACGGTAGAAACACACTGCACAAGAAAATCCCCTTCTGAAAGCTTCATCCATGCGCTCAAATTAGTTTTCTTCGGTAGAATATCTCTGTAGCGAAACAGGAAACAAAGCGTAACTCTGCCCCTTGCGATACTTGGTTTCCGGCCCAGGCTCTGTGCCGTCTCTCCCCAGGAGTTCTGCTATAACATAGTAGGACTGCTGGATCCCAGATTACTATACAGGTGATGTGTAGGTGAAGGTTGCGTGTGCGTGTATTTGTGTATGTGTGTGCATTTGTGTTTCACATTTGTGCCCGCACGCATGTGTGTGTGTGTGTGTGTGTGTGTGTGCGTGTGCTCTCTGTTTCTGTTTCTGTCTCCGTATACAACTTGTTTACAAGACAGTCGCACTCCCCCCTTGAGATAAAATAACGCCATCTGAACTGATGATGATTCCTTACACCACCAACTAAATCAATAGCAAACCACAAGGGACACTGCAAGGCTCATTCTATTCCTCTGTTCTGGGGACATACAGAGGGGCCAGTGTGTGGTCAAGATGCTGCATGACAACTCCAGATATAAATACACAGCAAGGAGGAAAGCTCACTCTCATTTAAACATACCCAACATACAGTCCTTGATGTGTTCTTGGTGTAGGTGCTGTAGCTGTTAACCAGTCTCTCAGAGACAAGGCAACCTGTTTACAGAGCTGGTAAAAAAGGCCTGTCATAATCCGGTTAAAATAATGCAGTAACGGTACACTGAAATTCCCTTTTTCCAATAAGTGCAAGGCAGCCCAACTCTTGATCGAATTTGCTGTCTTTCTTTTGGTACGAGAGCTGGACTGATGATATTTCCTGATTGCAACCTTACAGAAGTGTGGTTGTGTGTCTGTATATGGTATGTGTGTGTGTGCAGAGATGGGAAAAGGTGAAGAAAATAATTGAGAGCAGACCTGTGGTTTCAAGACACTGTGGTAGTGTTTGTGTGTGTGTGTATGTGTGTGTGTGTGTTTGTATTTGTTTGAGCTTGAAGGGCCCTGCATTTTGCATTGCAATCACATATAAATGATTGTGATAGTTTGCCGACAGCTGATGCAATGTTGTTTTGTGAAAGTCGATCATCTTCAAATTGCTAAATTGATATAAAATGATGTAAAAGTCTGGTTATTTTGTGTGTGTGTGTGTGTGTGTGTGTGTGTCTGTGTGTGTCTGTGTCTGTGTGTGTGCTTGAGTGTTTCTGTGGATGTGTGGAGAAATTTGTTGAAATAAGGAAATTCTTGTACTCCTTGTCATTTTATTTCAATACCTGTTCTTCACCCCTTTCTGGTGGAGCAAGTTATTAGTATTCTAAATTGTTATTCAATAAAATGAAGACCCTCCAGCTGCAACTTAATTGCATCATGCAACGGTACCCAACTAGATGTCAGACAAACATTCTTTTTCTTTATGCAATAACCCAGTAATAACACAGAAATAACCCCAGATTCTTCCTCAATACCCTAACGGTATCTTATCAGGCTGTGGCGTGTGTCTGTGTCTGTGCTCGTGTATCTCTCAAGGGGGAACTGCTATGATTGAGGATTAAGAGATTTACCTGCATGCCGAATCCTGCACTCATAACCAGCCAATACCACAAGAGCGCCAGTGGTAAAACATTGTTACCCTAATATTGTGTTAGTGGGATGTTGTGTGTGTATATATATATATATATATACCTATATTTATATATATATCTATATTTATATATATATACACTATATTGCCAAAGGTTTTGATACACCTGCCTTTACATGCACATGAAGGTTAATGACATCCCATTCTTAATCTGTAAGGCTTAATATGGAGTTTGCCTACCCGTTGCAGCTATAACAGCTTAAACTCTTCTGAGAAGGCTTTCCACAAGGTTGAGGAGTGTGTTTATGGGAATTTTTGACCATTCTTCTTGAAGCTAATTTGTGAGGTCAGGCACAGATGTTGGACGAGAAGGCCTGGCTCACAGTCTCCGCTCTAATTCATCCCAAAGGTGTTCTGTCGGGTTGAGGTCAGGACTCTGTGCAGGCCAGTCAAGTTCCTCCACACCAAACTCGCTCATCCATGTCTTTATGGACTTTGCTTTGTGCACTGGTGCACAGTCATGTTGGAACAGGAAGGGGCCATCCCCAAACTGTTCCCACAAAGTTGGGAGCATGAAATTGTCCAAAATGTCTTGGTGGGCTGAAGTATTAACAGTTCTTTTCACTGGAACTAAGGGGCCAAGCCCAACCCCTGAA